>OU342743.1:153499470-153601669 GCA_910589775.1 Avena eriantha | reverse complement strand
TACACTCATTCAAAAGTGTAGACAATGTAAGAGAAGTAGTTCTTACTGAAGATACCAAACTAAGGATTCAGTATGTGATGCCTGAATCAAATATCTGTTGCAAAAAAGAGGCATAGAGCAATACTTGATTTCTTGTTTGACAAATAAATCTTTAGAAGATCACATATGTTCTTGCCTGCACCGTCTAATGAAAAGGACCTAAAAGTTAGAACAAAACAAAACGAAGTTACCTTGGCAATGGCTTGTACGAGTGTAGCACAAGAAAATCAAAGTGAAATTCCCATGCAAAAAGTTGAATAGCAATAGAAGATCTATTTTTTACTCTAACTTCATCTAATTATTTATTAGCAAGAAAATCAAATAAATACAATGCATGTGTCATTTGTGTATTCTCTTTCAACATGGAGATGTAGCTATCCAAACCAAAATGCTGAAGTCCTACAGAAGAGCAGGAGAACTCGTACTATCTCCAGACATGCAGACGAAACAATTAACATCCACTAAGTTTGCAAGTTTCACTCGTACCCCACCATACACTATGATCGAAGTTTCACAGATCTGACATCGCACTACAAAATCAAGAAAAAAAATCAGAGAACTGGGAGGAAGGAGCCTCGCGGCAGTTGCATACCTCATGTCTCCCTAAGAATCAAGCACCGCCTTAGGGCTCATGGGGAGAGTTGGTGCCATCAGGGGAATGGACGTGGGCGATATGAGGACAAATGGAAGATTTCGCCAGCGAAGAGCGCTCGGAAGGCAACCGGCGGTGACAGCATTACCTGCTCTGCTAGGGGTGGCAGACTCCCCTAGTATGCTAGGGCTCGAAGATTCCCCTTTGTGTGTCACCAGTGAAGAGCGCCAGGACGGAGGGATGGTGGACGGCGGAGGCAGTGTCCCCTAATCTACTAGGGCTGGAAGATTACTCTTTCTTCCCTTTGAAGAAGACTCTATTTTTTTACTACGAGGGCCTAGAGGGGACTTGGCTAGGAAATTAGTTGTCTAGAGGCCCATCTTAATGGATATGCAGGGAGATTAGGGACGATGCGTGTAGCGTCTAAAGAATTGTCTTTACGTGCCGTACCTGTTTCTAGGTAAAGACGATTTTTAAAGCGTCAAACAAAAAACGTTCTTACCTGATCTTTTTCTTGTAGTGGGTTCGTGAGAAGAACACACATCCAATGACACTGTTGGATCCTTATGTGGTTCATGAAAAGAACAGACAAGCAATGACACTGGTCGATCCTTATGTGGTTTGTTTAGAAGAACACACATGCAATGACTCTAGCTGTGGTTCATGAAAAGAACACACATGCAATGACACTGGTGGATCCTTATGTGCTTTGTTTAGAAGAACAAACATGCAATGCCTCTAGCTGTGGTTCATGAAAAGAACACACATGCAGTGACACTGGTGTATCCATGTGTGGTTCATGAGAAGAACACACATCCAATGACACTAGGTGGATCCTTATGTGGTTTGTTTAGAAGAACACACATGTAATAACTCTAGCTGTGGTTCATGAAAAGAACACACATGCAATGACAGTAGTGTATCCATGTGTGGTTCATGAGAAGAACACACATGCAATGACACTGGGTGTGGTTCATGAGAAGAACACACATCCAATGACACGTGTGGATCCTTATGTGGGTCATGTAAAGAACAGACATGCAATGACACTAGGGGATCCTTATGTGGTTTGTTTAGAAGAACACACATGCAATGACTCCAGCTGTAGTTCATGAAAATAACACACATGCAATGACACTAGTGGATCCTTATGTGGTTTGTTTGGAGGAACACACATGCAATGACTCTAGTGGTTCAGGAAAAGAACACACATGCAATGACACTAGTGTATCCATGTGTGGTTCATGAGAAGAACACGCATCCAATGACACTGGTTGTGGTTCTTGATAAGAACACACATCCAATGACACTGGTGGATCCTTATGTGGTTTGTTTAGAAAAACACACATGCAATGACTCTAGCTGTGGTTCATGAAAAGAACACACATGCAATGACATTCGTGGATCCATGTGTGGTTTGTGAAAAGAACAGACATGCAATCACACTAGGTGGATCCATGTGTGGTTTGTTTAGAGGAATAGACATGCAATGACACTAGGTGTGGTTCATGAAAATAACATAGTTGCAATGACACTGGTCGATCCATATGTGGTTTGTTTAGAAGAACAGCCATGCAATGACTCTAGCTGTGGTTCATGAAAAGAACACACATGCAATGACACTAGTGGATCCATGTGTGGTTTGTGAAAAGAACAGACATGCAATCACACTAGGTGGATCCATGTGAGGTTTGTTTAGAAGAACACACATTCAATGACTCTAGCTGTGGTTCCTGAAAAGAACACACATGCAATGACACTGGTGGATCCATGTGTGGTTCATGAGAAGAACACATGTCCAATGACACTGGTGGATCCTTATGTGGTTTGTGATTACAATAGACATGCAATGACACTGGCTGTGGTTCATGAAAAGAACACACATGCAATGACACTGGTGGATCCATGTGTGGTTTGTTTAGAAGAACACACATTCAATGACTCTAGCTGTGGTTCATGAAAAGAACAGACATGCAATGACACTGGTGGATCCATGTGTGGTTTGTGAGAAGAACAAAAATGCAATCACACTAGATGGATCCATGTGTGATTTTTTTAGAAGAACACACATGCAATGACACTGGTGGATCCATGTGTCGTTTGTGAAAAGAACAGACATGCAATCACACTAGGTGGATCCATGTGTGGTTTGTTTAGAGGAACATACATGCAATGACACTGGGTGTGGTTCATGAAAAGAGCAGACATGAATGACACTGGTGGGTCCATATGTGGTTTGTGGAAAGCATAGATAGGCAATCACACTGGGTGTGGTTCATGAAAAGAACACACATCCAATGACACTGGTGGATTCATGTGTGGTTTGTGGAAAGAACAGGCATGCAATGACACTGGTTGTGGTTCATTAAAAGTACACAGATGCAATGACACTGGTGTATCCTTATGTGGTTTCTGAGAAGAACACACATCTAATGACTCTAGTTGTGGTTCGTGAAAAGAACAGACATGCAACGACACTGGTGGATCCATATGTGGTTTGTGGAAAGAACAGACATGCAATGCCATTGGTTGATCCATGTATTTCATTGTACAAGATACTCACTTTCCATTTTTATACTACTCAGTTTTGCCCTTGGTTTTTTTATACTACTCAGTTTTTCCCCCCTCTCTCTATATTTTGTCGCAGCCCAAACCTTTGCTCACTCTGTCTTCTACTCCCTGATTGGTTGTCACAGTTGTCAGATGGATCATGCGCACCAACAGTTGATTCTGTGTGATCCAACAATGATTGTTGCACATGTCGTGCCCTTCATAGTACAATGTGAGATAGCACGAACGTCTCCCTCAGCGAGACTTCTACAAGAAGGAACACAATGTTGTCCATGGAAAAAGTCGTCGAGCGGTCATGTCATGTTTAATCAAGTCTGAAAATCCTACTACTACTACTACTACTATGCCACAACACATGCGCCATCGAGTGCACGGTCATCGATGGACAACTGCAATTTATTGCCACTTGATTTTAATAAGACAAATCCCATATTTTACGCAACGACTCTCAATCTCACTTCCAACTAGGCCCCACTGTAAGAAGCTTGCACGCTCTAGCCGGAGGCCAAAGAGATGAGATTGACGAGACCTAATGTCTCCGGCTTCATCGAGTCACTCGCAACCATCAACACATCCCTTTACCCGATCTATCACAACCCCACAAATCTCGCCATACAACCACCTACCTCCCCCTCTACATTTCCACTTTTAACTATCGCCAATTTTAGGGCCGTGTCATACTTTGTACATAGAAATTGTGTGTGCGCCCTTTGCATGCGGCTCAATATAGAACTGCCATGCATGGCCCGGGAAAAAAACGTGACGTACCATGCGTGTGTCGCGGTGCACGGTGCAGTAGACTACACGGCGCGTTGCACGGTGGTGCAATGAAACGTGCCTTGCTTCCATCCACCTTAACTATAGAGCCCCTCTCCACACACCCACTCCCACTCTCGCTCACTCTCCCCACGCAACCCTCTCCACCGTCTCATTAGCATCCGCAAACTCCCGAGAATACCCCGTCCGCGCCGACGATGGCCGAGGAGGATAAGGTGGCCATCGTCGCCTCCGAGGCCACCGGCGAGGAGGCCCCCATCTCCTCGCAGGTCCCCCTCTACGCGTTGAAAGCAGCCGCCATCCCTGTCTAGGCCCTAGTCGAGGCATCGATGACAGCCATCGTTCCCGTCCAGGCCCTCGTCCCCGCTACCGATGGGGCCGCCGAAGAGGAGCCCCCCGCCAGTGAGGAGGCCCCCGCCGATCACAAGCATATCAAGCACTTCTTGGGCACCTACGATCCAGATAAGTACATCGCTCCGCTGAACCCCTACGACACCGGCATCGATGACCCATGGTCGGAGGTAACTAGAGTTTGCTCCCCTCCCCTGGTTCTTCTACCGTTCCCATCGTTGGATGCTAGATCTTGGTTTATTAAGATTCGCTTTTTCGTATTTCGATTGCTCAGTCTTCTTACATCATCTGCTCCCCCATTTTCCTTTTCTTCCAATATGTTTCCGGCAGCGACGTCTACAGCGATGACGAGTCCATCCACACCAAGACTCGTCAGGTGCTGAGGAGGCCGCGGACCGGCCCGTACGACGCCTTCTTCAGGGGTGGCTCCCGGCTGCCCCTTCTGCAAGGGGATCGCCTTCGGATGGGTGAGTCTCACCGACACTGACTTCAACTCCTTACTGAAGCATGCAGAGGCCCCGGGCTCCGGCATCCATGAAGGTGGCGAGCGCGAGACCGTGAACATCAACGCCTACATCGCTGAACATCGGGCTCTCGGCATTCACCTCCAAAACCTCCAGCAGGTGGCCATCAAAGAGGGTCGCATGCCTCCAATCAGGCCCAAGGCCCCCAAGATCAAGGGACTGGGCATCAAGAAGTGGAGAAAACGCCGGAGGGAGGAGGCGGAGGCGCGGGCGCATGAAGGACGGGTTGGATGTGTCCTTGTATGTAACTGCTGCTGCGGCGGCTGCTACTGCTAAGCAGCTTCTTTTGATTTTCTATATTTTGCTTCCATCCTATTTCTGGCTGAATGCATCGAACCTCGTTAAGCAACCTACTTTCTATCGCTATATCCTATTTAGCTACACATAGCTATATCTACATTTGTTTTGTTTTCTGAATGAATGTATTCTGCCTGGTGTGATTTGCTGCTCTAGATTTGCTACCTGATCGGAGGCAAAAGAGGTCCAAAAGGGAACGAATTATCGAAGTGAGAATCTTCTCTAGATTTGCTACCAATTTGGCAAAAATGAAACATATATGTTTAGCGAGAGAGGAAAAGGGCACTCTTTCAAACTGCAGTTAACGAGCTACCATCTTGACAAGCTACAAGACACATACATAAACATAACACGAAGAGGGTTAAATTTATTTTACTACTATCACTTGAGGCGCTAGACATCTTGACAAGCTAACTGAGTTCCACAAAATAGAAACATAACATTGAGAAGTAAAATTTAATTCACTTCTCATCAGACCACTTGAGGCGCTTGCCATCGTTCCTAGGCAACCAACTGCGACCATTCCAGGTACTCCACAGCTCACAAAATGCTTCGTCCCAATTGGAACTGACTTGGCTTCCCTATCTTCAGCGTCCTGTGACACAATTAGCGGTGCATCACAAGCTCGATTGTTGCCGCTAGAAGATGTTGCCTCTCTGTTTGCTGCTTCAGCTGCAAGCTCTCTTTCAGTTGCTTCTGCAGCCTCTCTGTCAGCTGCTTCAGATGCAGCCATTGTCTTTGCATATGTAGCTTCACACTCAGTTATTCTCCATTTTCTACAAAGGACTCCCCTAAGCTCGTCTTCCCTCTTGCAAATAGGGCAAACCACGAGGTAACATAGAAAAAATGAATCTTCTTGTATAGCTGGTAGGTCACGTAAGCATCTATGGTTGCATACTTTAGGTTTATATCAGACAACAGCCACTCGTCCCAGAAATTGTGCCTATCTGTAGGGAAATCTTCCTTCATTCTGTCGTACGACTCATCGAGGATTCTAGTTGCGAGTGATGCCATTCCATCCTTCCTCGAGCCCCCTAGGATCTTGACAAGACGCTGAATATCGATCCAGTTGTGCGCAGGAATTATAATTCCATCTCGATAAAATTTCGAAAAATCAGTTGTATTGTCGAGAGTGCAGAAAACAATTCCCTTTTCTACAAGAAACTGGCGCAGCATCGGCCATTTCCTGTCAGTCCTGAAAGTATGTAGTTTTTCATCACCAAAATTTGTAACTACAAATATTTTGTCAATGCAAGATCATCATCTGAATATAATTTTGAAAAGTTTAGTAAATGCAAGATCAAGACTCTCAACATTGTCTTGTCATAATTTATTTGGTCCTAAATAAAATCCAGTAGTTGCAAGATGAGAAAATGGATAAAAAACAAGAGGAGAAAACCCTAAAAGCGATTAGCTACAGAGAGCAGATCTACAAACTGGGAGAGGTGGTAGACGAGAACGTGTTTCCTCATGGCCAGTTGAACGAGGCGACTTCACTCCCTTCATATGGGTGCTCCGGGGTGTACTCGAGGTCCAATCCCACAAAATTTTCCTCGTCTTTCTCAAGCCAACCCTCGTACATCCTCAGGACACGCACCACTATCTCCTCCTCGTTGGTGTATACAATGTCTATCTTCTTATTGTCATGGGTAGTGAAGCTTGTCTCTAGAGTGCGACGACCTTCAATGGCGGAAAGGAGAAGACGGGAAGAAGACAAATGACAGGAAGAAGAAGAGTGGTTTCTGCGAGGTAGGGGAACAGTGGAACCGTCAATGCGCTTTTAAGGTAGTGGTTAACGACGGGGACGGAAGTCCAAGGAGAGACGCGTGGCGGTGGCCGTTCTAGATTCTGAGTAAACAAAAAATAATTATAATGCCGATACATGTCCCCTGTTTTGTCATGTCAATACACTGGGCAGGGGGTGTTGTCCTATCCACTGTGCCAACGCTACAAGACTACGTGACAGCCACCCCGCCTAAGCGAGGGAGCGACATAATGGCGAGAACTCACAGGGGGGCAACTTGACGGCCGTTAGCCTGATTTTTTGTATTGAAACATAAAGTTGAATTCGTGCCGAAAATGACCCTCTGAGTATTTGGCACACCCACTGTAGTCATCCCGGCTGTTTTCAGGGAACTTGGGTACCACGTTGCCTGGGCGCCCCAACTTTCGGGCCGCAAAATGATATTCTCATGACAAAGCATAGGCCACAGTGAAAAACAAGCTCTCTTTACCACTTAAGCATGAACTTTCCTACTCTTTTCCAATCCAAACCAAACTATTTGAAAACCAATGTATGAAAGAGGGGGTCCAACCAATTTATTCAACAAACTAATCAAACCAAGCAAATGAAAAATCAAAACCAAAACGAAAAAGAAGACGCTCCAAGAACAACACAATTGTGCATGAAACAATAAAAATGAAGCATTTGGAAGGAACCTAGAATTTTTATTGATGAAGGGGGTGCCTTGGGCATACCCAAGCTTTGACGCTTGTACTTCTTGGATATTTCTTGGGGTGACATGCATGGCATCTCCAATCTTGAGCTTTAGTCCATCCTCCATCTCATTACTCATTCCTTCCATACACCTGAAATTTTTCCTTCATACAAAACATCACAAAATCTTTATTAGCAACATTAGTGCACTCAAGATAATAAGTCTTTAGGTTCAGTTACAACATCAATAAAACTTCCATTAAAACACAAGATACTGTAGCACTTCCCTCAAAAAGCTCAATTCCGCAAAGAACTCAAAAAGGAACCAACAAGAAGCAAATGCAAATAATGGCAGAAATCTGTCAAAACCGACCAGCAGGTAAATATGATTTTTTTCGAAGACTTTCTGTTGCTCAAATCAAAAAGTGTTGAACTAACGAAAGTTATATAACAACCTGGGGAAGAAGCACAAAAATTTACGCCTCGAAATGAAGTACAGAGATTTTACACAAATTTTTACGGTGAAGCACAGAAATCTGTTTCGGGACAACAACTTTCCCAATCATTACTTCTCTCTCATCAGAGGTTACTCTTGGCACAAAAAGCAAATAAAAAGGATAAGAAGCGGTTACTACTGAAGTAATAACTTCCAAGACTCATCTAAAACTTTTGGGTTATCTCTCAATAAGTACTTTTCTTTAACGCCTTTAAGTTAGGCATAAGAAGCAAGGAAAATAATCAAGTGTTCTCAAATGAAGAAGCATTAAAACTAAATTTCTTGCCCTTACCTCTCTTACTTTTATTCTTAACCTTGGGGAACTCATGAATTCTTGGTGGAGAAACAAAGTTCATGGTGCCCTTTTCCACATCTATTATTTCTCCAAGGAGTTTCAATAGGGATCTTCCAAGTGTAATTTGTCCTTTTCCTACACATTCAATAACAAGATAATCAGTAGAAACCATTTTCCCTAAGATCTTTGTAAATAGTCCTTCAGCTATTCCAATGGGTAATATTGTGGCATTGTTAGCAAGGAATATTTCTTCTTCTCCTTCAGAAAGCCCCCAAAGATTCAAAGATTCATAAATATCTTTGGGCATAAGACAAAATTCAGACATGATATCACAGCGAGCATGAAAAGTTTCATTGTTTATAGGAATCTTTACTGTGGGAAGCCATTTTGAGGGTTCAAAATTTATTGGAACATAGTTATGATGCTCTCTAAGTGTATTATAGCAATCTTTCAAACTAGCAGTGCTGGTCTCAAGCAAATATGTTTATGAAGGAAGAATCAAATTTGCTAGGCAAGTTGTAAGTAAAGACCAACTTCTTTATGGCATTAATAGCATTATCCTCATTGCATTGGAGGAAATGTCCTCCCACTACAGCATCCAAAGCATATCTATAGCAAAGAGCAATTCCAAGGCAAAAGCTGCTAAGGAACAAGCTCTGAGTCATTTTAGGTTCAGTTTTTCATGTAAATTAGAGATTCTAGACCAAGCTTCTTTGAAACTTTCTTCAATTCCTTGTTTGAAAGTGAAAATCGTTTCCTTAGGTGACATAGTGATTGGAGCAATGCTAGACATAATGGAAACTTAATATAGGAACTAATTTTTTGTGTGTTTTTAATAAAGAAAGCAAACTAGTAAGACTAATTTTTTTGTGTTTTTTTATAAAGAAACAAGCAAACAAAGCAAAAAAGTAAACTAAGAAAAACAAAGACAACAAAGTAAAGAGATTGGTTATGAGGGACTCCCCATGTGAAGATGTCCTTGATTCCCCGGCAACGGTGCCAGAGAAAGAGCTTGATGGCCCAAAATATATCGAGCTCGTTGGGGAACCCCAAGAGGAAGGTATGATGAGCACATCAGCAAGTTTTCCCTCAGATATGAAACCAAGGTTATCAATCTAGTAGGAGCAAGGAAACACCCCAAAGGTGTTGCTAGCTGAACTTTGGGAAGGCGCACTACCGGTGCCAGCAACAACGTGGATACCTACACAACACAAGCATAGAACTCTTCCCCCAACTTGCGATGAGGTTGTCAATCTCACCAGTTTTGCTAAAACAAAGGATTAAACGTATCGAGTGGAAGAAAGTAATAGTTTGCAGAAAGTAAACACAAAGCAGTAAACAATTGATTGTAGATTGATGGTAAAAGAAAGGACCGGGGTCCATAGTTCACTAGTGGTGGCTCTCCTTAAGATAGATGACATGTTGGGTGAACAAATAACAACGGGGCAATTGACAAACATCGAGAAAGCATACAAGCATATACTACTCATCTTGACTCCTTTGAGATTCGATTGGGCATTACAACATTATACATAGACCGCCATCCAACTGCATCTATGACTAATAACCACCTTCAGGTTATCATCCGAACCCCCTCCTGTATTAAGTTGCAAGCAATGGATAATTGCATTACGAATTGCGTGTAAAGTAAACAATAAGATTGTTCTATGAACAAAGGATTGTTGTTTTCTCCCTAGTAGCAACATCATATCTAGTACCTTAGATATTTCTGTCACTTCCCCCGATTACTAGAGGCATGAACCCACTATCGAGCATAAATACTAACTCTTGGAGTTGCTAGCATCTACTTGGACAAGATAGCTACTAACAACGGAAAGCATGCAAGATCACAAATAACAAAGACATGATAGAATCAATAATCAATCTGAAATAGCATCTCAATATCCATCGGATCCCCACAAACACAACATGTAGGAATTACAAATAGATGATCTTGATCATGAACCAAGCTCACAAGATCTAAACATGATAGCACAAAGGAGGAGAACCACCCATCTAGCTGCTACATGGACCCGTAGTCCAAGGATGAACTACTCTCGCATCACACCGGAGGCTTGCATGATGATGAAGAAGGCCTCCAGGGTGAATTCCCCTCTCCGGCAGGGTGCTGGGAAGAGCTTCAGATCCCTCTCGATCTAAGGATGGAGATGACGGCGGCTTCAGACTCTTTCGTGGAATTTTGATCGGGTACTTAGGGTTTCTGTATCGGAGGCAATATATAGGCGAAAGGAGAGGCTGAGGGGGTGCCATGGGCGGCCAAACCACCCCCTGGCGTGGGCTAGGCCTGGCCGCGCGGCCAGGTGGTGTGGCTGGGCCCCAGCCCCTCTCCGTCTCATAATTTGGCTCCTGGTGTCCCTGGGTGAAAAATTGACTTTGGCTTTTGTCGCGTCCAATTCCGAGAATATTCATTTTCTGACTTTCCTGGAACCAAAAACAGTAGAAAACACGCAGTTGGCACTATGGATCTTATTAATAGGTTAGTCCAAGAAAGTGTATAGAAAGTACTCCAAAGTTGGAACAAAACATAAGAAAGTAGATAAAACCAAGCATGGAACATCAAAAATTATGGATACGTTAGCAACGTATCAACCCCGGTCCTTTATTTTATCATCAATCTACAACTGTTTACTCCTTTCTGTTTACTTTCCGCAAACTATTACTTTCTTCCACACAATATGTTTAATCCTTTGTTTTCAGCAAAACCGGTGAGATTGACAACCTCAGTGTAAGTTGGGGGCAAAGTTTTGTGGTTGTGTTGTGCAGGTTTCCACGTTGCTGCTGGCGCCGGTAGTGCACCCTGCCAAAGTCTAGCTAGCAACACCTTTGAGGTGTTTCCTTGCTCCTACTGGATTGATAACCTTGGTTTCATAACTGAGGGAAACTTACTGCTGTGCTCATCATACCTTCCTCTTGGGGTTCCCCAACGAGGTCGTTATTGCACGAGTCAGCAAGTGATTTTCTGGCACCGTTGCCAGGGAGTCAAGGACATCTTCACAAGGGGAGTCCCTCATAACCAATCTCTTTACTTTGTTGATTTTTTTTTGCTTAGTTTAATTTTTGCTTTGTTTGCTTGTTTCTTTATAAAAAACACAAAAAAATAGTTTTACAAGTTTGCTTTCTTTATTAAAAACACACAAAAATGACTACTCTTGAAAACACTAAGTTGTATGACTTCACTAGCACCAACAACAATGATTTTATGAGCACACCTATTGCTCCACCTATTCCTGAAGCTATTTTCTTTGAAATAAAACCTGCTTTACTCAATCTTGCTATGAGAGCACAATTTTCTGGTATTGGTGATGAAGATGCTGCTTTGTGAGGTGCAAAAGTATAGGGATATAGATAGAGATATTATTAAGTTTAAATTGTTTCCTTTCTCTTTGAGAGGAAAAGCTAAAGAATGGTTGAATTCCTTAACTAGGAATAGTATTGATTCTTGGACTAAATGCAAAGATGCTTTCATTGGAAAATACTATCCTCCTGCTAAGATTATATCTATGAGAAGTGAAATAATGAAGTTTAAACAATCTGATAATAAACATGTTGCTCAAGCTTGGGAAAGAATGAAATCTTTGGAAAAGAATTGTCCCACTCATGGACTGACTGCTTGGATGATTATCCAAAACTTTTATGCAGGATTGAACTATTCTTGAAGAAATCTATTGGATTCTGCTGCTGGAGGTACCTTTATGACCATTACTTTGGGTGCTGCAACAAAGCTTCTGGATAATATGATGATTAACTATTCTGAATGGCATACTGAGAGAGATCCACAAGGTAAGAAGGTAAATTCTGTTGAAGAAACCTCCTCCTTGAGTGATAAAATTGATGTTATTATGTCTATGCTTGTTAATGGGAATGCCCATATTGATCCAAATAATGTTCCTTTAGCCTCTTTGGTTTCTCAAGAAGAGCAAGTTGATGTGAACTTGATAACAAATAATAATTTTGGCAACAATTCTTATGGTAATAACAATTATAGGTCTTACCCTCCTAATAATACTTATGGTTATAATGGCCAACCTGGAACACCTAGTGAAGGAAGCATTTTAGAAGTTGAAAGATCCACTAAAAACTTCATGCAAATGCAATATGAACAAAATAAATTATTTACTAAAACTATGGAGGAACAATCTACCATTTTGAAGAATATTAGTCATCAACTTGAGAGTTTAAATAGGGAAATTCCTAGTTTGCAATTGAAACTTTCTAATGCTGAAAGAAATATATCATCTTTGTTTGAAGCACAATCCTCTTTGATTAATAAAATGGCTGCTAAACCTGAAACTAATGATAATCCCTTTGCAGCCACTAATGCCATACAAGTAAGAATTGATGAAAATGTTAGACTATTAGCTGAATTGCATGCTAAGTGGGAAAGAGAAGATGAAATTGCTAGAAACATCAGTGTTTATACTATCACTACCACTAGTGTTGAGGCTAGTAATAGCTCTACTACTTTAGATGATAATTATGATTTTGATCTTGATGGTTGCAACATCTCTGAAGTTATTAAGTTCCTACAAAAGCTTGCTAAAAGTCCTAATGCTAGTGCTATGAATATGGACTTTACAAAACACATTAATGATGCCCTCATAAGGATTAAAGAAGAAAAGATGAAATATAAAGCTTCTATTCCTATAAAACAAGAAGATGGTTGGGAACCCATCATCAATTTGAAAGTGAATGATTTTGATTTCAATGCTTTGTGTGATCTTGATAGTAGTGTTTCTATTATGCCTAGAAGAATTTATGATATGCTTGATTTGCCACCATTGGAAGATTGTTGTTTGAATGTCCCACTTGATGGTAATTCTAAAAAGAAACTCATGGGGAGTATTAATGATGTTCTTATTATGGTTGACAATTCCTATGTCCCCGTTGATTTCTATGTTTTGGATGTTTAATGCAATGCTCCTTGTCCTATTGCTTTGGGAAGACATTTTCTTAGAACTGTTGGTGCCATTATTGATATGAAAGAAGGCACCATTAAATATCAATTTCCACTGAAGAAAGGTATAGAACACTTCCCTAAGAAGAGAGAGAAGATTTCTTTTGCCTCTCCAATGAAAACAAAATTTGCTCTTAATGCTTCTTCATTTGAGAACACTGCCCCAGGTTGTTATCTAACTTTCGTTAGTTCAACACTTTTCGATTTGAGAAACAGAAGGTCGTCACAAAAAATTGTCTTTACCTACTGGTCTGTTTTGACAGATTTCTGCCTTTATTTGTATTTGCTTCTTGTTGGTTCCTTTTTGAGTTCTTTTGGGGAATTGAGCTTTTTAAGGGAAGTGCTACAGTAGCTTGTGTTTTAATGGAAGTTTTATTTGTGTTAGAACTGAACCTAAAGACTTATTATCTTGAGTGCACTAATGTTGCTAATAAAGATTGTGTGAAGTTTTGTATGAAGGAAAAATTTCAGGTGTATGGAAGGAATGAGTAATAAGATGAAGGATGGACTAAAGCTTAAGCTTGGGGATGCCACGCGTGTCACCCCAAGAAATATCCAAGAAGCACAAGCATCAAAGCTTGGGGATTTCCAAGGCATCCCCTTCTTCATCAATAAAAATCCCAAGTTTCTTCCAAACACTTCATTTTTATTGTTTCATGCATAGTTGTGTTGTTCTTGGAGCGTCTTCTTTTTCGTTTTTCGTTTTGGTTTTCGTTTGCTTGGTTTGCCTAGTTTTCTGAATAAATTGGTTGGACCCCCTCTTTCTTACATTGGTTTTCAAAAAGTTTGGTTTGGATTGGAAAAGAGTAGGACAGTTCATGCTTAAGTGGTAAAGAGAGCTTGTTTTTGACTGTGGACTATGCTTTGTCATGCCATGCTTGATATATTTTGGCTTTATGCTTAGTATTATTTGTCGTAGCATGACTTGTTATAAAAAATTGAGATTACTTAATGTGCCTTGGAAGAATCATGCGTTGTTTTAGCATATTAAAGCATAGTATTGTGGTATTCTCCTGTGATGCTTTATTTGGGTTGACTTGGCGCATGCTCACAAAATGTTATGACTATCCCAAGTCACCATAAGCCTTTATGATCCTTTCGTTTCAACTTGTAGTACCACTTTATGCTTTGATTAATGATGTTTTGTCGCTCTGCATGATTATGGACATTATTGCTCTCTTAGTTGGTCGCTCCCAGTCTTTTGCTAGCCTCCATAACCAAGTATGAGTTCCACTCATGGATCCAACTCCTAAAACCAAGTTATTTCAAAGAGTCCACCATACCTACCTATTAGCACATGCTATTCCAAGTATATTCATGTTTTTGTCTACCTTCCGAATTAAACTTGTTATGAGAAAACTAGTGATTAAAGCTCTCACGAACTTGATGGCACACTTTACTTTTCTTGCATTTAATAAACTTGAACCATTGCGTCCATGTTTGTTGCGTATATTCTTGCACCTTATAAGTTGAAGTTAGCAGAACCATGTATCATGGGGAACACTTTCAACATTGCACTTGTCCTATGTACCCCGTTGATATCATGTTCTTTTGCTTATGGATCCCGACGGTGTGAAATAAAAGGGGAACTTGTAAGATCATGGAGTTTGTATTTGTGTTAGAGAAACGCCTGGGCCGCTAGCCTAAGCCATGCCTAATCATGGTGGAAACTTGCAGCATAACCATAATGAGCACTCTATGAAGCATCCTCAATAAAAACCTATGCAAATAGCAAATAAAAAGATCGCTGAGATGCTCATTGTCTGCTTGCCTTGTCATTTTGATTATAGGATAGCTCCTGTATCATGTGCAAGGGGTACCCCATTGGCGGTTCTCTATGATACATATGTACTTATAATGACAAGAGCTTACTTGTGACTAAATTTGAGTAGCATGAGGTTCGGTCTTCATAAGTAAGGGGCATGAGATTTCGGCTTATAACTTGTCAAGCATATCCTCTTAGTTGTGTCACTTTAACCTTAATCACCTTCAAGATGCTTATGATAGGGGCAATGAGAGCTGAAATCTAATAAGTACCATAATTTTTGGAAGCTCTTTATGAAACTTGAATCCCTACTTCCTTCTATGAAGGCCTTTCTTTTACTTTTATGTTGAGTCTCCACCTTCTATCTTTATGCACCTACTTTGAGAGCATAGTGGCCATTCTTAGTTCTATGTGCATTGTCCCAAGACTTGTTAATTGATGCATAGCTTTGATATTGCTTGTTTTAAACTATTTGTATCTAGTCACTCTTATGAACTTTGAAGGTGTCCTATGCATTTATGTTTGCTACTCTATGAGGGACAAGCTGAATGCTACTATGCTATGTTTTCTTTATGTGAAAAAAACAAACATCTTGCAAAGCATTGTTATTCATGAATCTTTTGTTTGTGCATTTTCATGCTGCAACATAGTTGCTTTGTCTTATTGTTAGAACTTTGTCTTTCATGCTATGTTGAAGTACTATGATCCCAGCTATTAATGTTTTACAAATATTTTGATCAAGTTTATGGTGGTGCATGTCACCTCAAAAATTATTCTTTCTATTTATCACTTACCTACTCGAGGACGAGCAGGAGTTAAGCTTGGGGATGTTAATATGTTGCTAACGTATCCATAATTTTTGATGTTCCATGCTTGGTTTTATCTACTTTCTGATGTTTTGTCCACATTTTGGAGTACTTTCTATACACTTTCTTGGACTAACCTATTAACTAGAGCCACAATGTCAGCTGCCTGTTTTCTGCTATTTTTGGTTCCAGGAAAGTCAGAAAATGAATATTCTCGGAATTGGATGGGACAAAAGCCAAAGTCAGTTTTTCACCAAGGGACACCCGAAGCCAGAATACGAGACAGAGAGGGGCCAGGGGGGCGCCACACCACCTGGCTGCGCGGCCCAGCCTGGCCCGTGCCAGGGGGTGGTCTGGCCGCCTCTGGCACCCCGTCGGTCTCCCCTTTCGCCTATATATTCCCTCCGATACAGAAACCCTAAGGACCCGATCAAAATTCCACGAAAGATTCTGTAGCCGCCGTCATGTCCATCCCTAGATCGGGAGGGATCTGAAGCTCTTCCTGGCACCCTGCCGGAGAGGGGAATTCACCCTGGAGGCCTTCTTCATCACCATGCAAGCCTCTGGTGTGATGCGTGAATAGTTCATCTCTTGACTACGGGTCCATGTAGTAGCTAGATGGCTGGTTCTCCTCCTTTGTGCTATCATGTTTAGATCTTGTGAGCTCCGTTCATGATCAAGATCATCTATTTGTAATTCCTACATGTTGTGTTTGGGGGGATCCGATGGATATTGAGATGCTATTTTAGATTGATTATTGATTCTATCATGTCTTTGTTATTTGTGATCTTGCATGCTTTCCGTTGTTAGTAGCTATCTTGGCCAAGTAGATGCTAGGAACTCCAAGAGTTAGTATTTATGCTCGATAGTGGGTTCATGCCTCTAGTAATCTAGGAAGTGACAGAAATCTCTAAGGTAAGAGATGTGTTGTTGCTACTAGGGAGAAAACAACAATCCTTTGTTCATAGAACAATCATATTGTTTACTTTACACGCAATGCGTAATGCAATTATCCGTTGCATTCAGATGATAACCTGAAGGTGGATTATTAGTCATAGATGCAGTTGGATTACGGTCTATGTATAATGTTGTAATGCCCAATTAAATCTCAAAGGAGTCAAGATGAGTAGTATATGCATGTATGTTTTCTCGATGTTTGTCAATTGCCCCATTGTAATTTGTTTACCCAACATGTCATCTATCTTAAGGAGAGCCACCACTAGTGAACTATGGACCCCGGTCCTTTCTTTTATCATCAATCTACAACTGTTTACTGCTTTCTGTTTACTTTCTGCATACTATTACTTTCTTCCACGCAATACATTTAATCCTTTGTTTTCAGAAAAACCGGTGAGATTGACAACCTCACTGTAAGTTGGGGGCAAAGTTCTGTGGTTGTGTTATACAGGTTTCCACGTTGCTGCTGGCACCGGTAGTGCGCCCTGCCAAAGTCCAGCTAGCAACACCTTTGAGGTGTTTCCTTGCTCCTACTGGATTGATAACCTAACCGCGGGAAACTTACTGCGGTGCTCATCATACCTTCCTCTTGGGGTTCCCCAACGAGCTCGTTATTACACGAGTCAGCACTCCCGCGCCAAATCAGAGCATTTTTTGTACTGATTTGCTATGTATATTGACTATTTGTGTGCAGATGGACATATAGACTATCAAATTTAGACTATCCACTAGAAAACTAAAGTCGTGTAAAAAGGAATCTTTTTACACCATTATCTATAAAGTGAAGATGTAGACTACAAAATTTAGACAAGCCACTAGAGATGCTCTAAGAGAATACCAAATTTAGATAAGCCACTAGAGATCAAGGCAAAAAATATTAGCGTGCTATTTAATTTAGCATGGCTTTTCTCCAGACGATATGAAAGTTACAGTGTGCTAATAACGCGCTATTTTACAAAACATATTTTTGTAAAAATTAAAAAATATAACAGGTATATCATGAATATAAACGATTTCAACATCTAATGAATTACCTAGAATAATACTTGTACATGGATAATCGATTCCGGCGCTCTCCAAGTTGGAGGATAACAGACATGGTTGAATCTAGGTACATCGCCAGGTGCTGCAGGAGGATGCGGTGGCTTGAGGTGATCACTTAAGTTTAACAACCTAATTTTCATTGTATGTTCGCTTACTTGACACATTCATCATATATTATCTTACTCCACACCCTCCAACAAAAAATAATGTCCTATACTTGAAATAGCGCTAACTCTATGATGTTTTAGCGCGATATAGCAAGATTTTAAAAATAGCACCATAGTAAGAAAAATCTTTAAAAAATATCGTGGACTCTCCAAATACGCTATATCATGCTAAATAGCGTGAAATAGCGCACTATTTTTTCCATGCTAGAGGTGCACTAAGGCTGCTCTGAGTGGTAAGTAACTTGGAGTACTAATATGCATACATTGTGCTAAAGACTATCAAAAGTACTCCCTTCGTGCATAAATAACGGAGTTGGCTTTGTCTAGATTCGAATGTATTTAGCATTTTAGTGTATAGATACATTAGAATCTAGACAAACCCAAGTAAGTTATTTATGAATGGAGGGAGTAGTATTTTTTAGAAGCTAAAATGGAAAAGAAGATCCAACAGCTAGCAATATTGGGATTCGGGAGTATTAATCCAAAGCTCAATATTCGGAGTTATTCGTACACTGTATATAACTAGCAAATTGCACGTACCCTACACGTGAGACTCAGATAATAGATGTCTGACATATCAACATTATTTTAAATTTTAATAGGTAAAGCAGAAAAAATATAAATTTGATCAACACCTATAAAGTATGGGTGTATATTTGGTTCTTATACTTTGTATATCATGTAGAAGTCAATGATTATTAGCTATCTAAAACTTGAAAATTTTGGTAACATGGTCTAGGGAAACGAGGGAGAAGATTCTACAATGATGGAGAAGTGTGTTTTGAGTTTTGTGCATAGCATTCATTGTGATGAAAACTATCAAGAGAATCTTCTAGATGCTAGAATGGAAAAGAAGATCCAACGGTTGGAAATGTTGGGATTCGCGAGTCTTGATCCAACGGTCAATATTCAAAGTTATTCGTATACTATATAATACTAGGGAATTGTAACAAAACATGTCCGCATTTTCTGAAAATCGGGTGGTGACACTTTATTTTTTGACTGGGGTATGTCCCGAAGGAGTGAGATTCTTCAATAATTAAAATAGTTAGTGCATGTGTACATGTTACACCAAGGACCTTAAAAAAGTGAAAATTGCATCCAAGTCCATACATTTAACACATAGGACCCTACAATCAAGCAATTAAAATTAGTAGTCGGATCCTTCTCCTCCATCACGAAGTTGAGCCATGCTCTTCGTAGTAGTACCACTAAGCTGCACGTGCCTTGCACGTGAAACTCACATAATATACAGAAGCATGACATGTCATCAATATATAACATTTTAATAGGTAAAGCTTGAAATATCTATGAATTTGAGCCACATTTCTAAAGTATGAGTGTATATTTGGTTCTTGCACTTTATATCATGTAGAAATAAATGTTTATTAGCTACCTAATAATTGAAAATTCTAGAACCATGTGATACATTGCAAATGTATCTATAATTTTTGATGTTCCATGCTTGGTTTTATCCACTTTCTTGTGTTTTGTTCCAACTTTGGAGTACTTTTCATATGATTTCTTGGACTAACCTATTAACAAGAGCCACAATGCTAGTTGCCTGTTTTCTGCTATTTTTGGTTCTAGGAAAGTCAGAAAATGAATATTCTCGGAATTGGACGGGACAAAAGCCAAAGTGCCTATTTTTCCGGAAGTCATCATGTGCCAGAATACGAGATGGAGAGGGGCCAGAGGGCGGCTACACCACCTGGCCGCGCGGCCAGGCCTGGCCCGCGCCAGGGGGTGGTGTGGCCAGCCCAGGCACCCCCTTGGCCTTCCCTTCTGAATATAAGATGCCCTCGGGACGAAAACCCTAAGTACCCAATCAAAATCCACGAAAGAGTGTGTAACCGCCGTCATCTCCATCCCTAGATCGGGAGGGATCTGAAGCTCTTCCCGGCACCCTGCCGGAGAGGGGAATTCACCCTGGAGGCCTTCTTCATCACCATGCAAGCCTCCGGTGTGATGCGTGAGTAGTTCATCCTTGGACTACGGATCCATGTAGTAGCTAGATGGCTGGTTCTCCTTCTTTGTGCTTTCATGTTTAGATCTTGTGATCTCTGTTCATGATCAAGATCATCTATTTGTAATTCGGCATGTTGGGTTTGCGGGGATCCGATGGATATTGAGATGCTATTTCAGATTGATTATTGATTATATCATGTCTTTGTTATTTGTGATCTTGCATGCTTTCCGTTGTTAGTAGCTATCTTGGCCAAGTAGATGCTAGCAACTCCAAGAGTTAGTATTTATGCTCGATAGTGGGTTCATGCCTCTGGTAATCTGGGGAAGTGACAGAAATCTCTAAGGTACTAGATGTGTTGTTGCTACTAGGGACAAAACAACAATCCTTTGTTCATAGATCAATCGTATTGTTTACTTTACACGCAGTTTGTAAAGCAATAATTTGTTGCTTGCAACTTAATACTTGAGGGGGTTCAGATGATAACCTAACGGTGGATTATTAGTCATAGATGTAGTTGGATGGCGGTCTATGTATTATGTTGTAATGCCCAATCAAGTCTCAAAAGAGTCAAGATGATTAGTATATGCATGTATTGCTTTCTCGGTGTTTGTCAATTGCCTCGCTGTAATTTGTTCACCCAGCATATTATCTATCTTAAGGAGAGCCACCTCTAGTGAACTATGGATCCCGGTCCTTTTCTTTACATACAATCAACAATCTTTTACGGTTTTGTGTTTACTTTCTACAAACTTTTACTTCTTTCCATTCGATACGTTTAATCCTTTGTTTTCTACAAAACACCGTGAGATTGACAACCTCATCGCAAGTTGGGGACAAAGTTCTATGGTTGTGTTGTGCAGGTCTCCACGTTGCTACTAGCACCGGTAGTGCGCCCTGCCAAAGCTCAGCTAGTAACACCTTTGGGGTGTTTCCTTGCTCCTACTGGTTCGATTAAACCTTGGTTTCATAACTGAGGGAAACTTGCTGCTGTGCTCATCATACCTTCCTCTTGGGGTTCCCAACGAGCTCCACATCAACACCGCCATCAAGCATTTTTCTGGGCGTCGTGCATTGAGCCATCAAGCATTTTTCTAGCGCCGTTGCCGGGGAGTCAAGGACATGTTCCAAAGGGGTGTCCCTCATAACCAATCTCTTTACTTTGTTGTTCTTGTTTTGCTTATTTTCTTTTTGCTTTGTTTGCTTGTTTTGTTATTCAAAAACCCAAAAAAAATTAGTTTTCCTAGTTTACTTTCTTATTTGAAAACCCAAAAAAATGACTACTCTTGAAAACACTAAGTTGTGTGACTTCACTAGCACCAACAACAATGATTTTATGAGCACACCTATTGCTCCACCTGTGCCTGAAGATACTTTCTTTGAGATAAAACCTGCTTTACTCAATCTTTTTATGAGAGAATAATTTTCTGGTATTGGTAATGAAGATGTTGTTTCCCATCTAAATAACTTTGTTGAACTTTGTGAGATGCAAAAGGATAGGGATATAGATGGTGATATTATTAAGATGAAATTGTTTCCTTTTTCTTTGAGAGGAAAAGCTAAAGAATGGTTGAATTCCTTAACTAGGAATAGTATTGATTCTTGGACTAAGTGCAAAGATGCTTTCATTGGAAAATACTATCCTCCTGCTAAGATTATATCCATGAGAAGTGAAATAATGAAGTTTAAACAACTTGATAATGAGCATGTTGCTCAAGCTTGGGAAAGAATGAAATCTTTTGTAAAGAATTGTTCCACTCATGGACTGACTGCTTGGATGATCATCCAAACTTTTTATGCAGGATTGAACTATTCTTCAAGAAACCTATTGGATTCTGCTATTGGAGGTACCTTTATGACCATCACTTTGGGTGCTGCAACAAAACTTCTGAACAATATGATGGTTAATTATTCTGAATGGCATACTGAAAGAGCTCCACAAGGTTAGAAGGTAAATTCTGTTGAGGAAACCTCCTCCTTGAGTGATAAGATTGATATTATTATGTCTATGCTTGTTAATGGGAAAGCCCATATTGATCCAAATAATGTTCCTTTGGCTTCTTTGGTTGCTCAAGAAGAGCAAGTTGATTTGAACTTCATAAGAAATAATAATTTTGGCAACAATACTTTTGGTAATAACAATTATAGGCCTTACCCTCCTAGTAATAATTATGGTTATAATGGCAAACCTGGAACACCTAGTGAAGGAAGCATTTTAGAAGTTGAAAGATCCACTAAAAACTTCATGCAAATGCAATATGAACAAAATAAATTATTTACTAAAACTATGGAGGAACAATCTACCATTTTGAAGAATATTAGTCATCAACTTGAGAGTATAAATAGGGAAATTCCTAGTTTGCAATTGAAACTTTCTAATGCTGAAAGAAATATATCATCTTTGTTTGAAGCACAATCCTCTTTGATTAATAAAATGGCTGCTAAACCTGAAACTAATGATAATCCCTTTGCAGCCACTAATGCCATACAAGTAAGAATTGATGAAAATGTTAGACTATTAGTTGAATTACATGCTAAGTGGGAAAGAGAAGATGAAATTTCTAGAAACATTAGTGTTTCTACTATCACCACCACTAGTGTTGAGGCTAGTAATAGTTCTACTACTTTAGATGATAAATTTGATTTGATCTTGATGGTTGCAACATCTCTGAAGTTATTAAGTTCCTACAAAAACTTTCTAAAAGTCCTAATGCTAGTGCTATGAACATGGCCTTTACAAAACACATTACTGATGCTCTCATAAAGATTAAAGAAGAAAAGATGAAACATAAAGCTTCTATTCCTATAAAACAAGAAGATGGTTGGGAACCCATCATTAATATGAAAGTGAAAGACTTTGATTTCAAAGCTTTATGTGATCTTGATAGTAGTGTTTCTATTATGCCTAGAAGGATTTATGATATGCTTGATTTACCTCCACTTGACGATTGTTATTTGAATGTCCCACTTGATGATAATGCTAAAAAACTCATGGGGAGTCTTAATGATGTTCTTATTATGGTTAACAATCCCTATGTCCCTGTTGATTTCTATGTTTTGGATGTTGAATACAGTGCTTCTTGTCCTATTATTTTGGTAAGACCTTTTCTTAGAACTGTTGGTGCCATCATTGATATGAAAGAAGGCACCATTAAATATCAACTCCCACTCAAGAAAGGTATAGAACACTTCTCTAAAAAGAGAGGAAAGATTTCTTTTGCTTCTCCTATGAAAACAAAATTTGGTCTTAATGCTTCTTCATTTGAGAACACTTGATTCTTTCTTTGCTTCTTATGCCTAACTAAAAGGCGTTAAAGAAAAGTACTTATTGGGAGATAACCCAAAAGTTTTAGATGAGTCTTGGAAGTTATTACCTCTGTAATATCCTCTCCTTATCCTTTTTATTTCCTTTTTGTGCCAAGAGTACCTCTAATGAGAGAGAAGTAATGATTGGGAAAGTTGTTGTCCCGAAACAGATTTCTGTGCTTCACCGTAAAATTTCGTGAGAGATCTCTGTATGTCGGATTGATCTGTAATTGTTTGTGCTTCTGCCCCAGGTTGTTTTCTAACTTGCGTTAGTTCAACACGTTTTGATTTGAGCAACAGAAGGTCTTCGAAAAAAATCGTCTTTACCTGCTGGTCTGTTTTGACAGATTTCTGCCATTTTCTGCATTTGCTTCTTGTTGGTTCCTTCTTGAGTTCTTTTGGGGAACTGAGATTTTTGAGGGAAGTGCTACAGTAGCTAGTGTTCTAATGGAAGTTTATTTGGTGTTAGAACTGAACTTTAAGACTTATTTATCTTGAGCGCACTAATGTTGCTAATAAAGATTGTGTGAAGTTTTGTATGAAGGAAAAATTTCAGGTGTATGGAAGGAATGAGTAATGAGATGAAGGATGGACTAAAGCTCAAGCTTGGGGATGACACGTGTGTCACCCCAAGAAATATCCAAGAAGTACAAGCGTCAAAGCTTGGGGCTGCCCAAGGCATCCCCTCTTCATCAATAAAAATCCGAGGTTTCTTCCAAACGCTTCATTTTTATTGTTTCATCCACAATTGTGTTTTTCTTGGAGCGTCTTATTTTTCATTTTCGTTTTGGTTTTTAGTTTGCTTGGTTTGCTTAGTTTTCTGAATAAATTGGTTGGACCCCCTCTTTCATACATTGGTTTGCAAATAGTTTGGTTTGGGTTGGAAAAGAGTAGGAAAGTTCATGCTTTTGTGGTAAAAGGAGCTCGTTTTTTACTGTGGCCTATGCTTTGTCATGCCATGCTTGATATTGTTTTAGCTTTATGCTTAGTATTCTTTTCTGTAGCATGAATTGTTATAAACAATTGAGATTTCTTAATGTGCCTTGGAAGAATCATGCGTTGTTTTAGCATATTAAAGCATAGTATACTGGTATTCTCCTTTGATGCTTTATTTGGGTTGACTTGGCACATGCTCACACCATGTTATAACTATCTCAAGTCACCATAGCCTTTATGATCCTTTAGTTTTAAACTTGTAGTATCATTTTATGCTTTGATCAATGATGTTTTGTTGCTCTTCATGATTATGGCCATTATTGCTCTCTTAGTTTGTCGCTCCCAGTCTTTTGCTAGCCTCCACAACAAAGTATGAGTTCCACTCATGCATCCAACTCCCTAAACCAAGTTATTCCAAAGAGTCCACCATACCTACCTACTAGCTTATGCTATTCCAAGTATATTCATGCTTTTGTTTACCTTCCAAATTAAACTTGTTATGGGAAAACTAGTGATTAAAGCTCTCACGAACTTGATGGCACACTTTACTTTTCTTTCCCTTAATAAACTTGAACCATTGTGTCTTCTATGTTGTATATGCTTTCACTTATTTGTTGGGAATTAGCAGAACCATGCTTTCATGGGGAACGCTTTCAACATTGCACTTGGTACTTGTACCTAGTTGATATCATGCTCTTTTGTATATGGATGTCGTCGGTGTGAAATGAAAGGGGAGCTTGTAAGTCCATGGAGTTATGTATATGTGTTAGAGAAACGTCTGGGCCGCTGGTCTAATCCAAGCTGACATGGTGGAAACCTGCAGCGTAACCATAATGAGCTGTCTATGAAGCATTCTTCTTATAGAAAAAGAGTCCTATATTGAGAAAAAAGTGAAAAAAAGGAGATACTATGAAAAGAGGAAAGAGAGAAAAAAGCACCATATTCCCATGGTAAATAAGAAGAATGTTGAGATGCTCGTTTCCTGCTTGCCTTGTAATTTTGATATGGGGATTCTTCCATATCATCGGGCAAGGGGTACCCCATTGGCAGTTCTCAATGATACACATATACTTACAATGACAAGAACTTACCGGTGACTAAACTTGAGTAGCATGAGGAGCGGCCCTCGTATACAAGGGACATGAGATTTCTGACTTATACTTCGTCAAGCATGTACACCACAGTTTGTTCACTTTAACCTTAATCACTTCAAGGTGCTTATGATAGGGGTAATGAGAGCTGAAAGCTATAAGTACCATAATTTTTGGAAGCTCTTTATGGGACTTGAATCCCTACTTCCTTTTATAAAGGCCTTTCTTCCACCATTATATTGTGTCTCCACCTTCTACCTTTATCCACCTACTTTGAGATCATAGTGGCCATTCTTAGTTCTATGTGCATTGTCCCAACACTAGTTGATTGATGCATAACTTGTTATTGCTTGTTTTAAACTATTGTATCTAGTCACTCTTATGAACTTTGAAGGTGTCCTATGCATTTATATTTTCTACTCTATGAGGGACAAGCTGAATACTATTATGCTATGTTTTCTTTATGTGAAACAAACAAACGTCTTGCAAAGCATTGTTATTCATGAATCTTTTGTTTGTGCCTTTTCATGTTGCATCATAGTTTCTTTGTCTTGTTGCTAGAACTTTGTCTTTCATGTTATGATTGAAGTATTATGATCCTAGCTTTGAATGCTTTACGAATACTTTGATCAAGTCTTTGATGGTGCATGTCACCTCAAAAATTATTCTTTCTTTTTATCACTTACCTACTCGAGGACGAGCAGGAGTTAAGCTTGGGGATGTTGATACATTGCAAATGTATCTATAATTTTTGATGTTCCATGCTTGGTTTTATCCACTTTCTTGTGTTTTGTTCCAACTTTGGAGTACTTTTCATATGATTTCTTGGACTAACCTATTAACAAGAGCCACAGTGCCAGCTGCCTGTTTTCTGCTGTTTTTGGTTCCAAGAAAGTCAGAAAATGAATATTCTCAGAATTGGACGAGACAAAAGCCAAAGTGCCTATTTTTCAGAAGTCATCAAGTGCCACAATACGAGACGGAGAGGGGCCAGAGGGCGGCCACACCACCTGGCCGCGCGGCCAGGCCTGGCCCGCGCCAGGGGGTGGTGTGGCCAGCCCAGGCACCCCCTCGGCCTCCCCTTCCGACTATAAGATGCCCTCAGGACGAAAACCCTAAGTACCCGATCAAAAATCTACGAAAGAGTCTGTAGCCTCACTCATCTCCATCCCTAGATCGGGAGGGATCTAAAGCTCTTCCCGGCACCCTGCCGGAGAGGGGAATTCACCCTGGAGGCCTTCTTCATCACCATGCAAGCCTCCGGTGTGATGCGTGAGTAGTTCATCCTTGGACTACGGATCCATGTAGTAGCTAGATGGCTGGTTCTCCTCCTTTGTGCTTTCGTGTTTAGATCTTGTGAGCTCCGTTCATGATCAAGATCATCTATTTGTAATTCTGCATGTTGTGTTTGTAGGGATCTGATGGATATTGAGATGCTATTTCAGATTGATTATATCATGTCTTTGTTATTTGTTATCTTGCATGCTTTCCGTTGTTAGTAGCTATCTTGGCCAAGTAGATGCTAGCAACTCCAAGAGTTAGTATTTATGCTCGATAGTGGGTTCATGCCTCTGGTAATCTGGGGAAGTGACAGAAATCTCTAAGGTAGTAGATGTGTTGTTGCTACTAGGGAGAAAACAACAATCCTTTGTTCATAGAACAATCGTATTGTTTACTTTACACGCAGTTCGTAAAGCAATAATCAGTTGCTTGAACTTAATACTGGAGGGGGTTCGGATGATAACCTGAAGGTGGATTATTAGTCATAGATGTAGTTGGATGGCGGTCTATGTATTATGTTGTAATGCCCAATCAAGTCTCAAAGGAGTCGGGATGATTAGTATATGCATGTATTGCTTTCTCGGTGTTTGTCAATTGCCCCGCTGTAATTTGTTCACCCAGCATGTTATCTATCTTAAGGAGAGCCACCTCTAGTGAACTATGGATTCCGGTCCTTTTCTTTACATACAATCTACAATATTTTATAGCTTTGTGTTTACTTTCTGCAAACTTTTACTTCTTTCCATTCGATACGTTTAATCCTTTGTTTTCTGCAAAACACGGTGAGATTGACAACCTCATCGCAAGTTGGGGACAAAGTTTTGTGGTTGTGTTGTGCAGGTCTCCACGTTGCTACTAGCACCCGTAGTGCACTCTGCCAAAGCTCAGCTAGTAACACCTTTGGGGTGTTTCCTTGCTCCTACTGGTTCGATTAAACCTTGGTTTCATAACTGAGGGAAACTTGCTGCGGTGCTCATCATACCTTCCTCTTGGGTTCCCAACGAGCTCCACATCAACACCGCCATCAAGTATTTTTCTGGGCGCCGTGCATTGAGCCATCACCATGGTCTAGAGAAACAATCGAGAAGATTCTACAATGATGGATAATTGTGTTTTGATGTTTTTCTACATATATATCTTATCTTATCTTACCACTATATAGTGTATGGATAACTTTGAATATTGACCGTTGTATCAAGACTCGTGAATCCCAACATTTCTAGCCGTTGGATCTTCTTTTCCATTCTAGCATCTAGAAGATTTTATTGATAGTCTTTATCACAATGAATGGTATGCATAAAACTCAAAACACACTTCTCCATCATTCTAGAATCTTCTCCCTCGTTTCTCTAGACCATGTTACTAGAATTTTCAAGTTTTAGATAGCTAATAATCCTTGACTTCTAAATGATATACGAAGTACAAGAAACAAATATACACCCATACTTTATAGATGTTGATCAAATATTTTTTTTATGATTTACCTATTAAAATTTTATATAGTGATGATATGTCAATCGTCTATTATCTGAGTCTCACATGTTGATCAAAATGGACGTGCCACACACGTATATACTGTATGAAATGTGATTTAACAAACGTTAAGTTATTATTAACCAATATTCTTGTTGGAAAAATGCATACATTAAGTCTATTAGTAATAACTATCTACCCATATTGAGAATACATCCTACTATGTTATGAAATTTTAGGAGTGGTGACATAATGGTTCTAGAACATGTTGGAGTTTGCTCTAGGTACTATTCAACATGAATCCAGGTGCTCTGAACCATTGGATCTAACAGCCCAACAGTTAGGATTGGTGCTAAGGATCCAATTCAAAACTGCTCCATTATAATAGTAGACATATAGTGGTAACATAAGATAAGAAATAACTAGTGAGTTGCAAATGTCTTGCACGTGAGAATCAGATAATATAAGTATGACATATCATTTGTTATATAAAATTATAGTAGTAGGTGAAACTAAAAAAATATTTATACTTTCCAGCCACGTTCATAAAGTATCCCATGTGTTTGGTTCTTGTACTTTTTGTATAATCAAGAAATCAACCTATAGCCGTAAATAATTCGCATTCGTAAAACTGATCCGTTAATAAATTCTATTCTATAGAAGTACGTGGGTGGGGCCGGGGGGAAACTGCATGCCCTTTCGTCTCCAGAACCACTCATGCATGCATCTCCCGATCTTCCTAGCGGTTCTGCTCTTCTCTATATCATTCCTTTTCTGTCATCCGGTCGGACCTCTGCAAAACAAAATAAGGCACCAATCACCATCCATGGCGGCGCCATTGGACAAGATGTACTACTTCCTGGACCCTGGCAACACCACACTACATACCAACAGAGCGTCGGTGGTGAATGATTACATCGAGAAAATGCAAAAGCTCCTGGAGGAAACGGGCGACAAGATTGTTGGCCTCGACGTCGAGTACACCAACGAGCAATCATTGATGCAGAAGGCTACTATCGTACAACTATGTGTGGTCATGGATTGCCTGGTCTACCATATCTGCCAGGCCGACTAGCCATGCTCCAAGCTAGCAGAGTTCCTCGCCAACCCTAACATTTCCTTTGCAAGCGTCGACATTAACAACGACGGTATCAGGCTTAGGCATTCTCTAGTGCCAGTGACGAACTTCATGGACATCCAAAAGAGGTGGAAGCCTGCCGGCTCCATGAATGAGAAGGATTCTTTGGCTGTCTATGCGGTGGCCCTCATAGACATTCGTTACAAAGTCATGAAGAAGAAGAAGAAGAAGAAGAAGGATGTGGACCACAAGCAGTAGGGGAACATGCCCCTGACTGAAGAGCAGATTAAGTATGCAAGCCTCAACACCTATGTGACCTACGAGGTATATAGGCAGATAGTGAACTTCGAGAGGGGTCAAAAATCTCTCGAAATATTTAACCAAAAAACATTAAGAAAGAAGGGGAAGGGAAAGGGCAAGTAGACCAAAGAAGAAGAAGACGAAGACTCAGAATGGTACACCATGTGACCTACGAGTATATCTTTGTGTTTCGGTATATCCTTGCTTGATACTAATCCTACTTGTACTACTACTCGCAGAAGTTAATGCATGTATATACTGTAGGCATGCAAGGGGCGGAGGAAAGAATTAATGCAAGGAATCGCAGCTGTTTCTTTTATTTTGACTGCAGAGTGATAGTAGGAGTAGGCATCATAGCACGCCAACAACCCACCCCACCTCAATGAATTGTCTTGTCAATCAACAGCCATGGAAGATTATAATTTTAGAGTGGTAGAGACTTTTTGAGTAATTCCATTTATACTTCTTAAGTGCAAAGTACTGCTAAAAGACAGAGGGAGAATGGGCACCTGAAAAACTGCTAGTAGCACTGTAGCAGCAGAAACGCAAGATGAAGTTTTGTCGATTGCCTGAATGTATGTTGAGTTAGTATAGTATAAAGATATATATTACTACTACCTGCTATGTACTAGTACTACTACTAGAAAAAAACCACCGTCCCTACCGCGGAAAAAATATGATTCTTCCAACCAAACTAGTACAACTCCAAAAATGGCTATATTTACTTGTCGCAAAAATGGATGTATCTAGACATGTTTTAGTGCTAGATACGAGTACATCCAATGCAGTAACAATTAATATGAATTGGAGGGGAGTACTACTACTATCATACTCCATTGTTGTACTACTACTACTACTACTACAGTACTACAGAGTACATACTAGTACTCCCAAATGTATGTTGACCATTACTCCTACCTCTGTTTGGGATTATTAGGCCAGAGAGCCTTTTAAAATTGTTAGAAATTATAATATCTATCTTCTTTATTGTCTTAATTCTCGTGACCCATTAATTTAGATATCTCTATTTTTCTCAATCTCCCAATGCATGTTGTTTCATCTCTCATCATGTCCCCTTTTTTATCAAGTGTCTCATGCATGTAAAACTAGTGGTGCATGCATAAATTAATTAGAGTGAATAATTCATCTACTTGGTAGTATTGCGAATTGGCCCTCTGGCCTTCCTAAACAAAGAGCCTTAATTCTATTCAGCTTACTACTCAGCAGAGTACATCCACCCAACCCATCGGAAGTTAAGCCTTCATGAAAAATACTCAGGAGAGTACATCCACCGAACTCATCTACCTCCGTTTCAAGGAATAAGGCGCACACACGCTCCAAAGTAAAGTTTGACCGAATAAATGGAGGAACTAAAATTTACTTATATTGTGTAAATTTTGTTTTGTTGAATTTGTATTGAAACACACTTTCCAATGATGCTAAATTTGTACAGTACCAACATTATTTATATATATTTAGAGTAAATGTTGGTCAAACATAAAACAAGAAAAATAAGGGAGCCTTATTTCTTGGGACGGAGATAGAGTACTACTACTACAAAATTCACCATTCCTAGCATGCAAATGATCTTTCTGCAATTAAACCAATGAACAGCAGCTTACATGACCACTAAAACTCGACGCAAAAGAAGAAATGCAACTCCTTCGACGTAGCAGGACTGACCAAGTAATGAGGCGGCGCCGCCAGGTAAGACGTAAGGTCCTCAAACGCGACGTCGCCCGGCTTAGCGGAGCTTGACGCGTCGAGCTCCACTGTCACGGTGCCGGTCCTCCTCCTGTCGTCCGTCCAGGAGAGCAGCGACGGGCATTCCACCCACATCCTCACCCTGTACACCGGCAAGTCGCACATCGTGGCCCTAACACAGACCGCAGACATGAGGGGGAATGTTCTTACCATGCCAATCATCAGGACAAACATGGTGCCGTCCTGCTCCCCAACGAGGATCAGCTGGTGAGACGCCTCGCCCGACAGCGGCACCAGCTCCTAGAAAGCTTTGGTGTTGGCATACTGGATCTTGTGCACTTGGATCGAGTGGATCGCTTCTAGGATGGCGACGAGCGCTGGCGGCGGGGCAGCGAAGTCGCAGCCGGTCTCCGTGCAAGTGCAAGGAGCGTACCGGCACATTATTTCGTGCTTGTGGAGTTCATAGTAGGGCAACAAACTACTGTAGCCTTTGTGGGTGCACTTGACCCTAGCCGCTGATAGGACGGCGTCTATGGCCGGCTCATGGGAGAATCCACTGCTAGGGTGCTCGCACTTATGGCAGGAGATGATCTTGCAGACATAGCGGTGGCAGACTAGATGAATATCCACGCACTGTAGAAATGGAAGTTCGAAAAATAAAATAGTTATACGGACGGACCGACAAAATAAAAATCAATGGATTGTGAGGGAGAAATGGAGAGACCTTGTAGACCCGCCCGGGCTTGAGGGGCTAGGAGCAGGAGGAACAGTTGAGAACGGTGGCTTCCACTTCAGAGTGATCGTCCCAAGCATTGTGATTTGGGTGGGGGAAAATGAGGACTCTCTGGTCCAACCTCGAGCTAGACCGTTCTTTTATATACCACCGCTAATAATCAATGAAGCTCTACCTGATCGCGCCTTTCCTTTCTATACTAGGGTCCTTTTTGTATATTTTGAGGCCTATTACCTACAAATTCCTGGTTTAATTGGACAAGATTAGCGACCTCTTTGTATTTGTGCACCATCCTTTTATTAGTAAGTTGGCACGTGAGACCCACATAGTAATAAAGTATGACATATCATCACTATATAAAATTATGCTCTGTAATAGGTAAAGCTCAAAAAAAAGAGCCACATCTATAAAAATTAACGGTGTATATTTGTTTTCACCCAATACTCTTTGAACGCACTGTAGTAAAATGTGAAAGTTTTACTAGACTAAGTTATTAGCACTATGAAGATCAGCCTAATATCGAAGAGAAAGAAAACATCTAGCCAAAGCTCATTTTTGGGTGGAAGCATGAGGCAAACAGAAGGAAAGTTGGGCTGGACCACCACGAACCCCAACTTTCTCTGGACTGCTGCGCCTGCACGATTGTACTCCATTGCGCGGAAGCTTACATGGGAAGCAAGAGGTGACTGCTATGATGCTTCCCACCTGAACAAGTGCCAGACATAGATGCATGAGTAGAGCATAGCAGCCAATGCCGCATTGAGGAGGAGAGAAAGAGAGGATGATTCTCCTTCATCCAGGAGCCTTTTCTCTCATGAAAGGCAGTGATGTGACATAATTTTGGGTGGAGGAGCATTTTATAAAAAACAAGGCAAAAATTTGCGGTGGAAGGAGCCCTTGCTCACCTTGCCAGTAGTACGGCTATTTTTTTAAAATAATACGATTTATTTAACAAATTTCAAGAATAATACACGAATTCGAGGATTTGCGAATCTAGCACGGCGTCAGTGTTTGAAATACCGACCAGTACCTATCAACATTTGAAATACCGACCAGTACCTATTAGCATTTGAAATACTGACCAGTACCTATCAGCATTTGAAATACCAACCACACATGTCATCATCTTGTTCTTAACAAAGGAAAGAGAGCCCAGTCAGTAGTTTAAATGCTGATAGGTCTAGTCGGTATTTCAAATGCCGATAGGTACTGGTCAGTGTTTCAAACACCGGTGCCGTGCTAGATTCTCAATTCCTCAAATTCGTGTATTATTCGTGAAATTAGTTAAATAAATCGTATTATTTTTTAAAAACTAGGAGCAGTACGAGATCGACTAGGCACCAAAAGCTGAGTACTAATAATACAAACATGATTAATAATTGAGTACTACTACTAGTACTTCTAGTTGCTATAAAAGTTCCATAGTTCCATCTAGGAGCAATAGTGGCTAGTAGTACTAAGTACAGTAGCTTGTCAGGATCCTTCTTGCTTCCTCGAATGCCTTGATGAATACAAGTTTGATGGTATTCATATCAACTTCCAATGAAGCAGGATATATTGAATAATAAAGTAAAAATAGGACCGAAGGGAGTAGGAAAGAGCTCACTTTATCAATTTGTTTTCACCCATCAACTCAATCATCTATGTAGGGCCCACAGATTGGGGAGGTGGTGGTCGCCTTGGACGCACCACAAAATTATGACTGGGCCATCGAGTGTGGGAAGCAGAGTCAACGTTCCGTCCAATCGCTTACCCTAGTCATGGTCATCGATATTTTCCACACACATCGGCTTCATCAACAACATTGATTGTCCCCTCGCTTCGGTAATCTGCCACATTAATCTAGGATCATCTCCTTCCTATTTATGCTCTCCCCTTCCCCGCACAAATCCATCTCTAATCCCCTGCTTCCAGCAACCATCTTCGTCCTCGTCTGTCATCCATGGACACCTTCCGACTGCCGCCCGCCATACCGGAGCGCAAAGACCCCGACATCGCCGCATAGGAGGACAATGCCCTGCGCACTTGTGTGCGCCTTCCTCGACGCTGGGTACGGTCGCCAAAATTACCGTATGTATCGCCTCCATGACAATCTGGACAGGATGTTGAAGGTCAAGTTCGTCAACTTCAGGGACGCCCATCTCCTCTATGGCCAGGCCTTCCACAACGGCTGCGATATGGTGATGTTCACCGGCGCCAACATTTTTACCAACTACTGGGACCAGTTCTCCAACAACGGAAACTTCATCCATAGTATCCTCCCGGAGTTGCCGATGGCTCCGGAGGTACCGCCGATGGCTCCGGAGGTACCGCCACCATATCTGGAGATGCCGCCAATGGCTCAGGAGGTACCGCCACCTTATCCAGAGGTGCCGCTGCGTTATTTGGAGCTGCCGCTGATGGCTCAGGAGGTGCCTCCGCCTTATCCAAAGGTGCCTTCGCGTTATCCAGAGGTGCCGATGAGTCAGGAGTCGGCTGTGTCGTCGGAGCTGGCGTTGGTGCCGATGTCACGAGCTACCGCTAGCAGCACGGACTAGGTGCTAGGAGGCACCGGACCTGCATTAGTTCAGCAGCGGGTCCTTTATATGTAAACTTGTGTTGTTATGTTAATGGTTGAATGAAGTTTGGACGTCCTTTCTTTTGGTACTATCGTCAAAAAAGTTTCTTTTGTTACTACTCACTATACCCTGTAGTACTAGTAGTACTACGAATGGTGATCTATTGAATATCCTTCCCCCCGGATGTTCGTGAAGGAAGTGAAAATTTCGAAACTAGGAAGTTTGAGTTGCTACTCTATTGTACTCCCTCAAATTACTTAACTCGAATTGTCTAGATTCAGATGTATATAAACATGTTCTAGTGCTAGATGCATTCGAATCTAATAAATGCAAGTCAATTAATTTGGGTCGGAGGGAGTAGTAGTCGGGTTCGCCTCCTTCTCGAGAGAGCAGTTGATCGAGCCATACGTTTCATAGTACTTCCTCTTTGATTGTTTTGCAAATATGACCAAATGTATCACCATGCAAATTCTTGGATATGGGATCATAAAGTATGATGTTGAGATATGACCTTGGCCCTGTGCCCGTTCGGCTTGTAACCCAAGAAAGTTCATATTCGTTGACAACTTAGCTTAAATTCGTTTAAATTTCACCACTTATTTTTAGGTAGCATTTTACATGATCGATGGGAGCATATTTTACATCAATGACCTAAAAAGGGAAATTTACATGGAGGTCCATACATTTACCACAAAGGACCATAAAAGAAAATCTTTCTGGTTCGGCTCCTTCTCGAGAGATTAGCTGATCTGAGCCAAACTCTTCATACTACTTCCTCTTCGATTGTTTTCATAATATGGCCAAATCTGTTGCCAAGCAAATTCTCTCATATGGGGCCATCAGCATAAATTATGATGTTGATATGGCCTTGACCTTGGTCGTTCGGCTTGAAATCCAAGAATGTTCATACTCGTTGACAAGTAAGCTTGAATTCATTTAAATTTCACCACTTACACTTTTTGGTTAGAATTTTACACATATGGTGGGACTACATTTTACATCAAGGACCTAAAAAAGGAAAATTACACCGAGGTCCATACATTTAGCACAAAGGATCCTAAAACCAAACAAGGAATTGAAAACAGTCAGGTACGGCTCCTCGAGAGAGCAGGTAATCGACAAAATCTTCTTACTTGCTTTTCAGAAAATAAATTCCTGTCACATGGAAAATTGAAATTGATTATTTTTGTTTTTAATATCTTCGATTGGTTTCAAAAGATGGCCAAATTTGTTGGCATGCAAATTCTTGGACATGGGATCATAAGCATAAAGTACATTCTACATAAAGGACCTAAAAAGGGAAAATTACATCGAGGTCCATACATTTAGCAAAAAGGACCCTAAAATTGAGCAAAGAAAATAGTCGAGTTCGGCTCCTTCTCGAGAGAGCAGCTGGTCGAGCCATAATCTTCATACTACTTCCTCTTTGATTGTTTTCAAAATATGGCCAAATCTGTCGCCATGCAAATTCTTGAAAATGGGATCATCAACATAAAGTATGATGTAGAGATATGGCCTTGACCTCGTGGTCATTCGTCTTGAAATCCAAGATTTTTTCATACTCGTTGACAACTATGCTTAAATTCATTGAAATTTCACCACTTACTTTTAGATTAGCATTTTACACGGTTGGTGGGAGTACATTCTACATCAAGGACCTAAAAAAGGGAAAATTACATCGAGGTCCATACATTTAGCACAAATGTCCCTAAAATTGAGCAAAGAAAACAATTGGGTTTGGCTCCTTCTCGAGAGAGCAGCTGATCGAGCCATACTCTTCATACTACTTTCTCTTCGATTGTTTTCACAATATGGCCAAATCTATCGCCATGAAAATCCTTGGATACTCGATCATCAGAATGAAGTATGATGTAGAGATGTGGCCTTGACCTTGTGTCGTTCGGCTTGAAATCAAAGAATGTTCATACTCATTGACAACTATAAGCTGAAATTCGTTTAAATTCACCACTTACTCTTAGGTTAGAATTTTACAGGTCGATGGGAGTACATTTTACAACAAGGACCTAAAAAGGGGAAAATTACATTGAGGTCCATACATTTAGCACAGAGGACCCTAAAATTAAGCAAGCAAAACAGTCGGGTTCAGCTCCTTCTCCAGATAGTAGCTGATCGAGCCACAATCTTCATACTACTTCATCTTTGATTGTTTTCAAAATATGGCCAAATTTGTCGGAATGCAAATGCTTGAATATGGGATCATCAACATAAAGTATGATGTAGATATGGCCTTGACCTTGGTCATTCGTCTTGAAATACAAGAATGGTTCATACTCGTTGACAACTAAGCCTAAATTCGTTTAAATTTCACCACTTACTTTTAGGTTAGAACTTTACATGGTCGATCGGAGCACATTTTACATTAGGGACCTCAAAAAAGTAAAAATTACATCGAGGTCCATACATTTAGCATAAAGGACCCTAAAAGGAAAATTTTCTGGTTCGACTCCTTCTCGAGAGATCAACTGATCTGAGTCAAACTCTTGATACTACTTCCTCTTCGATTTTTTTCAAAACATGGCTAGATCTGTTGCCATGCAAATTCTCTGACATGGGATCATTAGCATATAAAGTATGATGTTGATATGGCCTTGACGGCCTTGGTCGTTCGGCTTGAAATCCAAGAATGTTCATACTCATTGACAAGTAAGCTTAAAATCGTCTAAATTTCACCACTTACACTTTTAGACTTAAAAAGGGGAAAAATTACATCGAGGTCCATACATTTAGCACAAAGGACCCTAATATTAAGCAAGGGAAATAGTCGGGTTCGGCTCCTTCTCACAAGAGTAGCTAATCGAGCCATACTCTTCATACTACCTCATCTTTGATTGTTTTCAAAATATGGCCAAATTTGTCAGCATGCAAATTCTTGGACATGGGATCATGACCTTGGTCGTTCATCTTGAAATACCAGAATGGTTCATACTCGTTGACAACTAAGCTTAAATTCGTTTAAATTTCACCACTTACTTTTAGGTTAGATTTTTACATGGTTGGTCGGAGTACATTTTACATCACGGACCTGAAAAAAAGCAAAAATTACATCAAGGTCCATACATTTATCATAAAGCTCCCTAAAAGGAAAATTTTCTGGTTCGGCTCCTTCTCAAGAGATCAGCTGATCTGAGAGCCAAACTCTACATACTACTTACTCTTTGATTGTTTTCAAAATATGGCCAAACTTTTCGCCATGCAAATTCTCTCATATGGGATCATCAACATAAAGTATGATGTTGATATGGCCTTGAACTTGGCTGTTCGGCTTGAAATCCAATAATGGTCATACTCATTGACAAGTAAGCTAAAATCATCGAAATTTCACCACTTACACTTTTAGGCTAGAATTTTACACGGGCGTAATAGTACATTTTACATCAAGGACCTAAAAAGGGAAAATTACATCGAGGTCCATACATTTAGCACAAAGGACCCTAAAATGAAGGAAGGAAAACAGATGGGTTCATATCCTTCTCGAGAGAGTAGCTGATCGAGCCATACTCTTCATACTAGTTCATCTTTGATTGTTTTCAAAAAATGGCCAAATTTGTCGGCATGCAAATTCTTAGATATGGGATCATGACCTTGGTTGTTCATCTTGAAATCCCAGAATGGTTCATACTCCTTGACAACTAAGCTTAAATTCGTTTAAATTTCACCACTTACTTTTAGGTTTGATTTTTACATGGTTGGTCGGAGTATATTTTACATTAGGGACCTGAAAAAAGAAAAAATTACATCGAGGTCCATCCATTTATCATAAAGCTCCCTAAAAGGAAAGTTTTCTAGTTCGTCTCCTTCTCGAGAGATTAGGTGATCCGAGCCAAACTATACATACTACTTCCTCTTAGATTGTTTTCAAAATATGGACAAATTTGTCGCCATGCAAATTCTCTCATATGGGACCATCAACAAAGAGTATGATGGTTGATATATATGGCCTTGACCTTGGTCGTTCGCTTGAAATCCCATAATGGTCATACTCATTGACAAGTAAGCTAAAAAATCATAGAAATCTCACCACTAACACTTTTAGGTTAGAATTTTACACGGGCATGGAAGTACATTTTACATCAAGGACCTAAAAAGGGAAAATTACATTGAGGTCCATACATTTAGCACAAAGGTCCCTAAAATTAAGGAAGGAAAACAGTCGGGTTCGGCTCCTTCTCAAGAGATTAGATGATCGAGCCATACTCTTCATACTACTTTATCTTTGATTGTTTTCAAAATATGGCAAAATTTGTCGTCGTGCAAATTCTTGAATATGGCATCATGACCTTGGTCGTTCATCTCGAAATCCCAGAATGGTTCACCACTTAATTTTAGGTTAGATTTTTACATGGTTGGTCGGAGTACATTTTACATCAGGGACCTAGAAAAAGAAATAATCGAGGTCCATATATTTATCATAAAGCTCCCTAAAAGGAAAATTTTCTAGTTCGGCTCCTTCTCGAGAGATTAGCTGATCTGAGCCAAACTCTACACACTACTTCCTCTTTGATTGTTTTCAAAATAGGGCAATTTGTCACCATGCAAATTCTCTCATATGGGATTATCAACATAAAGTATGATGTTGATATGGCCTTGACCTTGGTCGTTCGGCTTGAAATCCAATAATGGTTATACTCGTTGACAAGTAAGCTTAAAATCATCGAAATTTCACCACTTACACTTTTAGGTTAGAATTTTACACAGGCATGGAAGTACATTTTACATCAAGGACCTAAAAAAGTGAAAGTTACATCGAGGTCCATACATTTAGCACAAAGGACCCTTAGATTAAGCAAGGAAAACAGTCGGGTTCGACTCCTTCTCTAGAGAGCAGCTGATCGAGCCATACTCTTCACACTAGTTCATCTTCGATTGTTTTCAAAATATGGACAAATTTGTCGGCATGCAAGTTCTTGGATATGGGATCATATGCATAAATTATGATGTAGATATGGCCTTGACCTTGGTCGTTTGTCTTGAAAATATAAGAATATGGTTCCTACTCGTTGACAACTAAGCTTAAATTCATTTAAATTTCACCACTTACTTTTAAGTTAGAATTTTACACGGTCAGTGGGAGTACATCTTACATCAAGGGCCTAAAAATGGGAAAATTACATGGAGGTCCATACATTTAGCACAAAGGATCCTACAAAGGAAAACTTTCTGTTTTGGCTCCTTCTCAAGAGACCAGTTGATCTGAGCCAAACTCTTCGTACTACTTCCTCTTAAATTATTTTCAATATATGGCCAAATCTATTGCCATGCAAATTCTCTGATATGGGATCATCAACATAAAGTATGATGTTTATATGGCCTTGACCTTGGTCGTTCGACTGAAATCCAAGAATGTTAACACACGTTGACAAATAAGCTTAAAATTGTCTAAATTTCACCACTTACACTTTTAGGTTAGAATTTTACACGGTGTATGGAAGTACATTTTACATCAAGTACCCAAAAAATAGAAAATTACATCGATGTCCATATATTTAGCACCCCCTAAAAATAAGCAACGAAAACAGTCATGTACGGCTCCTTCTTGAGAGACCAGCTGATCGAGCCATACTATTCATACTACTTTATCTTCGATTGTTTTCAAAATATGTCCAAATCTATCGGCATGCTAATTCTTGGACATGGCATCATCACCATAAAGTTTGATGTTGATATGGCCTTGACCTTGGTCGTTCGGCTTGAAATCCAAGAATTTTCATACTAGTTGACAACTAAGCTTAAATTTGTTCAAATTTCACCACTTACACTTTTTGGTTAGAATTTTACACTAATGGTGGGAGTACATTTTACACCAAGGACCTAAAAATGGTAAAATTACACTGAGGTCCATGCATTTAGCATAAAGGACCATAAAATTTAGCAAAGAAAACAGTCAGGTTCAACTCCTCGAGAGAGCAGATGAGCGGGCGCTACTCTTCATACTATTTCCTCTTTGATTTACAAGAAAGATTTATTTTGGAGGGAACTGGAGTAGAGGAACATGCGTCCATTTTCATTTTATTCAACCTCACCTATATGCTCTATCCCTGGTTCCCCATTACCCTACCTCTACGCCAAGCCACCGTTCTTCTCCTCCACAATGCTGCTTTCTGATCCTGTTCACCGCACAGTATGAGAGTGTTTGTTCTTCTCCCTGCCCCGCCCGCCGCCATCGATCTTCCCTCTTTTCCCGAAAACCAAATCTAGCCACTATCTGAACTTCCATCAGCTCCCTTGCAATGGCAGGACCGAGCAAGGATAGTGATGATTCTGAGTTGTTCCAGGATGGTTTTACCGAAGGCCCGCTTGAAGAACTCATAACCAGATGCGACGTCATCACCGCCGCGAGCCTCGTTAGTTCGACCAAACATCTTCTCGACTCGTCAAAATATAGTGCAACTTTACATGCTTCTCAGCCGTTTGGCCTCCCTTGTGTTCTTCATTCTCACCCGACTAAGAAACCATGGGAATGCAACGAGTACTTCGAGGTCAAGGGTACGACATGCAAGCTGATACCGCTGGACCGGTTCTCCTCCGACACTGTGTTCTCGAATTTTATGGGTAAGCAGTGGATAGGTGCCAATGGAGACTGGATCGCCACTGTTGGGTTCGAGTGCAAGTGGGATCTTGTCAATGTTTACACTCATCAACGCATTCCTCTCCCACAAGTCAATGAGTTTGTACCCACCAACGATCCGTTTACATTCATGCATAATGATCGCCCTATTCTCCTTTGGAAGATTGCTATTTGCCGAGCTCCCGCAGCTGTGGCGGATTATTTATATTTGTCTCTTGTTGCTATCTTCGACTACTCAATTGCTACCCTTGATGGCGGTGAGTATGCATGGACAATTCTTGAGAACCAGTTCCAGTGCTATTTTAGATACAGTGATGCAATTATCCACAAGGGTCTGGTGTTTGCAACCACTGAGAGTGGTAGTGTTTATGTCTGGAATCTTCTGTATTTTGGTAAGGTTGATCCATTCCTGTTATAAGAACTAGCTTCAGTTTTAATGGATGTAAACTAGTGTTGCCTGATTTGGCCATCATTTCTTTTTGAAGGTCCTATTCTGCTCCCGTCACCACCTATCGCGCATCTCAAGGAGGGCAACCTTGATTCCATAGATGATGACAAGCACGAACCTGGTTTATGGTTCTTAGCAATATCTGCAGATGAATCTCGCCTTCTTCTTATCCATACCGTGGGCATTACTGGTGAGGAGTTTTATGGCGGTACTTATTATGGTCATGGCAATCATGTTGCTGATCATAGTGTTGATCGCTGCGGTCACACTTGTGGCACCTATGCTACTGGGTTTGGCTGCAAGGTGTACTCATAGGAAACTACTTACTTGTATCCACCTAAGTCATGGATAGAGATTGCTGACCTAGGAGCATATTCCCTTTTCCTTGGATTGAACTATCTGATTAACATTGCAGTAGGCGGTGCAGATGTTGCCCAGGATATCTGATGAGAAGCAACTGTGTCTACACCTCCCACCATGCAATAGGACTTAGATATACGTCGTTTCCTGAAATATGCTGCTTTAGTCCAAATACCGAAGAAGTAGTTGGTTTCTCAACCAATGTTGCGTGGAAATCTCCGGAGACTCCATTATGGTTCATCCCGAGCTTTGCCAATGCCCGCGATTGGAACCAAACTACCGTAAGTAATCATAATACTATGTAATAGGATAGCTCAGTTTAGATCAAGTGTAGTAGATGGTCTTGCTTTTCTTTTGTAACTTGGCCTTGTCATAAACTCATAATCTAGACAAGGATTTGGGAATTTGAGTTTCCTATGGAGGTCACACACTGGCATTGATGTGAGAAGGAGGCATGCACACAAAAGCAGACATGATCATCAGTTTTGTCTCTTCCAATGACGAGTGTTCAAAGAAAAGGCAAACTAAATCTGTCACTTTGAAATGCTGCCGAATATGTCCAAGTGCCGCTGAATGTGAACTGGGAATCTGTCGATATTTTTCTTTCTTATTATGTACGGCGGAATCTTTCAAATGCTACAGAACCTATCAAAAGTTTTGTTCGGTACTTGTTTAGATCAACCGGCCAATTGCAGAATATGGTCTCTCTTTCCTTTTGAATCAGGCCTTGCTACATCTATTGAGTTTCAATGTCTGTATTGCTGCATTTGTCAATTCTTTTGGTCACTGTCTGTGTACTGCCAATCGGTCACTTTATGTTGTGCTGAGTCTATCAAGTGCTGCTGAATATCAATCGGGAATATGTCTGATATTTCATGGTCTTATTCTGTACTACTGGATCTTTCAAATTCTACTAAATCTTTCAAATGCTCTATCGTTACTATTAGTATAATATTTTGTAGAATGAACTGTGATGTACTGGTACTTGTTTAGATGAAGTGCATCAGATTGTCTTGCATTTCTTTTGAAACTTAGCATTCCCAGAATTATCTACATTAGTCTTGGGCAGTTTGGGTTGCATATGGGCGGTCACACATGCATTGACGTAAGGAGGAGGTATTCACACAGAAGCAGACTTGATCGTTAGATTTGCTTGCTCTCATGGTCTCTTTGGAGAACAGGGCAAACTAATCGTGCGCCAAGTTTTTTCTACCTTATTCTGTGCTGCTGAATTTTGACATGAATAGCTGCCAAATATCTCTTTTCCCCTCCTTCTACGAGGTCTTTGTTTCGAATCCGGCCTAGCACATCACACTGCAATTTTTATTAACCAGGAGAAGAAATCTAGTAGCTCATTCGGCCCCACTTTAGCCCCAGAACATTTTTATTTGGTCTTTTCGGGGTCAGGGGACTATTGACCACAACCCATTGAAATTTGAGAAAGGAGCACATGGAGCATAGCCGAGCACATATTAATTCAGCCTTTTAGGGGTCAGGGGACTGCTGAGCACAACCACTAAAATTTGAGAGTGAAGCCCATGGAGCATAGCCTATGGAGTATAACCCACGTAGAGCAGTCTATGTAGAATAGCCAAACTCTTTTTAATTTGGCCTTTTGGGCATTGCCCCCATCTCTCAAAATAAAAAAACTCTGCCTACCCATGTTTTTAAGAAAATACTCCATTACGTGGCATTTTATAAATTGAGATGCCAGGTGTTCTACCCTTTTATATTTTAAAAGAGATAAACATAGACACACAAAAGACTAATACATAAATGATATTTATTCTATAAATATCTTTGTTGTAGTGACAACGGACTCAGTTTACGTTTATTTGATTTGAATACCTTTTGTTCAAATCGTATCTTGGGTTTACATTTGTTCTTCTAGCAAGATCGCATTATGGAGAGGTTGGCATCATGGACCCACTAGCATGCAGCATCCCTGGAGTTTTTTTGAGGGTGGGTTCAAAAAAAAAGTTTAAATACTTGTATAAAGAGGTTCGCATCCGGGACCCACTAGACAGAATATACAACACTACATCATGGACCCACAAGCCAGAACATGCCAGAGAGGCTGACATAAGGGCCTCAGTAGTAAGACCATACACGGCTGCCATGGTGAAAACAACGGACACGGCCAAAAAATTCCATCATACACATGTTGCACTTACATAAAAGCTCACATGTCGGACCCAGCAGGCCTAAGCATAGCCCATAAAATTAGCCTATCAGCCCCAAACATAGCCCAATACCTTCTAATTCGGCCTTCTTGTGGTCTTGTGGCCACCGACCATAGCCCATTCAATTTAGGAGTGAGCCCATGGAATATAAGCCATGACAAATAGGGCATCTGCCCTGAGTTAGCCTAGAATCTTTTTAATTCGGCCTTTATGAGCATTTTTTGTACTCTAAGGATGACATCTAGGACTCGAAAAAATAGTCCAACATACACACATTTCATTCAAATAGAGGCTGTCAGCTGGGACCTAGCATAGACACGTTTCATGCACAGAGGTGGTAGACATCTGGGACCCATCAAGTTGCCAAGGTCAAAACAGCGGACATGGCCAAAAAAGTCCATCATATGCACGTTTCATTTACAGAGATGCTAATATGTGGGACCCAGTAGCGTGACCTTATTCAGATGCTGCATCGAGCAATGTAGCCAGTTTGAAACAGGGAGGCATGAGCGAGAAAAAGTTCAGCATGCACACATTTCTTGTAATGAGAGGCTAAAATGGGGGACCTAGTAGCGTGAGCAAACGACAGATTCGTCGAGCAATAATATCTAGTTCGGAACAGGGTAGCACTAGAGAAGAAAATATTCCATCATACCCACGATTCTTCTAATGTGAGGCAAGGGACCCACCAGCCTGAATAAACGGATGATGCAGCGAGAAACGCTATCAAGTTCGGAACACGAAGGCACGACAGAGGGTAAAAAATCCATCATACACACATTTCTTCTAATGAGAGGATGACATCTGGGGCCCAACAACGTGATTAAATGGTAGATGCATCGAACAACGCTATCAAGTTCGGAACAGGGTAGCGCGAGCGAAGGGAAAAATCCATCATACACATGTTTATTCTAATGAGAGGATGACATGTGGGGCTCAGGAGGTTGGTTAAACGGTAGATGCATCGAGCAGCATTATCAACTTCGGAACAAGGTAGCACCAGCGAAGGAAAAAATTCCATCATACACACGTTTCTTCTAATGAGAGGATGACATGTGGGTCCCAAGAGGTTGATTAAACGGTAGATGCATCGAGCAGCGCTATCAACTTCGGAACAGGGTAGCGCGAGCGAAGGAAAAAAATTCCATCATATACACGATCCTTCTAATGAGAGGCTGACATGTGGGACCTAGCAGCCTGACTAAATGGCAGACGCATGGAGCAATGTTATCGAGTTCAAATCAGGGAGGCGCGACCGAAAAGTATGGTCCGCTAGAGACACTGACGTCTAGGACCCACACGCCTTAAAAGACTTTGGCGAGTCAACATCGCACGAGGAAAATAAAATCTTGCTTCTGCCACGCGTCAGCCGAGCTTCCACCATGTTTTTAGCGGTTCCATCGTAGTAGAGGGCCACGAAACCGGAAAAAAAAAGTTTTCCATCGACAACGGCCGAGCCGAGAATTTTGTCGTGGAAGACACGCCTTCTACGACGACCGTCGGGCCAAGTCATTGCGGAAGCAAACTTTTCTTGTAGTGTTACTAGAGACTTGGTTTGTTTACATACTACACCTATATTAGTGTTTCCTCTTGATACAGTTATCACACAGTATGAAACTATTGTGAACTAGTTTGAGATATGATAGCAACCTATTTATTATTTGCCGCTAGGCATTTCTCCTTCAAATCGCCCACAGATCAACCAAAAATTTGGGCAAGCTCCTCTATACTAAAGTGGTCAAGCCCTAAAGGAATGAGTTCACTTTTAGAATAGTTAATCCTCATACCAAAAAAATTCAAAGCAAGTAAGCACATTCTTAAGGTTATAAGAAAAAAACAACATTACTATCAGAAAAAGGATAGTATCATATACATATTGGAGATACATGACACCCCTAGGACAAATATCAAAGCACAATCCTTTAATCAGATTAGAGTCTGCAGCTTTCGCCATCATTCTAGAATAAACATCCACTATCTGATCAAAAAGCATAGGGAAGAGGGGGGGTCTCCTTGTCTATGACCCTTCTCTTTTTGGAAAAATTCCCCACTACATTATTGAGTTTGACTCCTACAGATCCTCCAAACACTATAGATTTAATCGGTGAGACCCAGATCTCACCAAAACCTCTCTTAGTCAACAAATCTAGCAGAAACTTAGGATCCACCTTTCTTCATAATATAATTTGAGAAGTATTCCTTGACTTTTGTTTTTAACAACAGAGTGAAGGATCTAATGAGCTGTAACTACACTTTCTAGAATATATCTTCCTTTAGTAAAGACAGATTGATTCATTGTAGCAATTGAGTTGATGATAAGAGCTAGTGCATTAGTCAGGACCTTTGTTAAAAAATTGAAGATATAATTCAACAAATTGATTGGCCTAAACTTCTTCATAGTAGAGGCATTAGTTTATTTTCGAATAAGAGTAAGAACAGTAAATTTATGTCTATAAATGTCTAATCTACCGGCATGGAAGTTAGCAAACGTAAGCATGATATCATCTTTAACTAAATCCCAAAAATGCTGATAAAAAAGAAAAGGGAACCCATCAGGTCTAGGATCCCCATCAGAATAGAGGTAAAGACAACTTTCTTCACTTCAGCAGTGGAAAAGCAGCCTCTAATAGCTCATTTTGGGCTTGAGTGATTATTTCCTAGGGGAGAAGAAATCATTTCTAATGGAAAAAACATAATTGTCCTATTTTTTAAAGAGCTCTCTATAGAAACTAGTGGCTACCTCTAGCATATTGGAAGTCTCAGTAACACTCCCACCATGGCCTTCCAAGGAGTGGACCTGAGTTCTCTTCCTCCTATGGTTATCCACTATTTGAAAATAGGCAGTGTTTCTGTCCCCCTCTTTGATATCCCTATCCCTAGATCTGTGCCTAGATTTAACCTCTTCTTTTAACCAAAGGTTATGCATTTCAGAGTAAATTTCTTTCGTTCTAGCCTTATCTTCATAGTAAGATCACCGGTCTCAGCTTTGATATCTAAAGCATCATATTCCTTCATGAGGCTCTTCTTTAGATTCCTAAGCTCAGACTCAATATTCTTACTCTAGCCTTTAGTTACACTTATAAGCCTTCTCATATCTTGTTGAACGACATCTACAACATTCTTACCTCTAACAGGTTTATTCCAAGACTTTTCTACTAGATCTTTAAACTCACCCCTCATCAGTCATCACTTCTCAAACTTATAACTGGGAATGGGTGGGGGAGAATTTAAGTGAGCATCCTAGATAACGGGGGTATGGTCACTAACTAATCTAGGAAGATCTCTAATATTAGCTAAAGTAAAAATATAGTCAAGCTCTGTATTGCAGAAGAATCTATCAATGGTGGACATAATCAGGTTTTCCTGATTGTTCTCCCAAGTAAATTTTCTACAACTTAATTTGACTTCTAAAAGACTCCATATATCAACCCAGGCATTGAATTTGTCACTCCACTTGTGATCAATTATGCCATTACTTTTATCTTGTTGGTATCTAACCAAATTAAAATCACCTCCAATAATGGTGTGAACAGAAAAATCAACAAATAAACTATACAGTTCAGAAATAAAGAGATCTTTCTGTTCCTCATAAGAAGAGCTATACACATTAATGAATCTAATGACCAGATCTAAAGTCTTGTGTCTAATAATGACAGAGACAGAAAATTCTTTAATCAACCAGCTAATAATCTCAAACATATCAAGGTCTATCACAACCAAAATGCCACTTGAAGAGCCTTTGGCAGGGAGAGAACCCCAAGAAAACATCCTATTTCCTACTAGTAATTTGAGGTAGCTATCAGAGACCACCTCTTTCTTTGTCTCTTGGAACCCAATGACATTAGTTTTGACTTTATTAAAAGTATTAGTGATAGAAGTTTGTCTGCCCTAAGCTTGCACCCCCTAATGTTCCAAGAGGCATAAATCATGAGAAACCTAATTTCTTGGGGTGCTTGGACCGCCTATTTTTATGCTTGCCAACCAAAGTCCACTTAGAGAAATATTCCTCATCCAATACTCCCTCGTCCTACAGATGGCGGGGGGAAGTTGGTGGGGAAGCTTTAGAAATAAAATTTACTACAGTAGTATTAGTAGAAATACTGGCAGCAATAAGAATGATAGTTGTAGTACTAATAGTAGGTTGCAAGCCTTGCTGAATTTGGGAAGAATCAGAACATAAAGTGCTTGAGGTAAGCTCAACACCCATAGTGTGAGCTACTCCAACAAAACAAGAAGGATAGAGAACTTGGAAGGGATTTAAATTTGAGATACCTTTCAACTTAAAAGCACTAGGAATAGAATTCTCCAAATTCTTATTCATTTGCAAACATTGGGCTTGCTATAGAATGGTCTGCCCAGGCTTCTCAGTATTCTGTATTCTGACACTCTGCCTTGTGTTACAGACTCGACCCAAGGTTTTCTTACCTTCTGTAGGAACAAAGAGATGTTGAGAAGGGGCTTGCTGCTGCTCCAGATCCCAAGTCTTGTAGCAAAACCCTTCTTCCTCATCTTGGACTAGCTCCATCTCTTTAAGCAGGTTCACACATCTCTCTTCATCTTCACACCTTGAGTTAACCCATTCCAAAACCCTAGTATTATCCAATGTAACTTCCTCAATTGGGGACAGTTTGCTGGCAGAATAGTTATTGTCTCTCTTCTCTATATAAGCTTCAGCAATTTCATGGGTTGTAGTAGATAAAATAGAAGTGTCAGCAATTGTCTTGTTTTTTGAACCAACAATAGGCCCTAGAGTGTGAGAATCCTGAGGATTTGCACTGTTTTTGTATGTAGGGGCACTTCACTAGTTTGTAGCACCTCCAGCCTTCTCAGTGTCCATCTTATCACTCTAATGCTTGTCTTCATTATCATCTCCAGGAGGAGCACCATGACCACCATCTCCATCATTGTCTTCAACAATAATGACAGGGGATGGTCCCTCCATAGTGATCCCAATTTTATACAACTTCCCTTTAACATTAAAGTTTCTTGATGCAATAATCATGATATGGTCCCTGCACTGAATTTTCATCCTCACACCTCAAAGATACTTTGAAACATACCCTGCCAGTCCACATCCATAAGAATTCATATAGCTGAAGCAAATTGGTAGAGCATAGCCCACTCACACCAGTGTGCCTGAAGACCTCTGAATTGGACCCACACTTCTTGGAGATCAGCAAGATAATCAATGTCTCCTTCCCAAACCATGACATTGATAGTGACCCCTTCCTTGGGCAGACCAAAACAAGGGTAGCCAGCTACCTCTTCAACCCTGATATGAGGCGGAAACTTGATGAAGAAGCTCCATCCATCCAGCTCTCTGATTTGCCAAGGCTAGTTAGTTTTGTAAATGGCAGTAAAGCCAGCCACAAGCTCTTCCTTATTGATGACTCCTTAACAGGAATCTCCCTTGCTAGTTTATCAGGCAAATCAATGTGGGAGAAGTCTAAATCTGCAGCAGAACTACCCATAAATGAGGCAATGTGGATGTACTTCTTGTTAGTCTAACAATCATCAACTTCATGTCCTGCTATGCCACAAACAAAACAAAGCATGGGCAAGGGTAGCCATATGTTGTGGAATAATTCTCCAATCTATATTAATGATCCCACAATACACATGCCACACTTGATACCGGTGATGATCAGCTACATCGCCCCCATGACTACACCACGGAAAACTATGTTGTGCATCTCGAAATGAGAAAGTACACCTATTTTACTAATACCAAAATGGTTCATGCATTATAACGGAAGGAAAAGTATCCCGCACTTCCATACTAAACGAACACAATGCACAAGACGCAAGAATTGGACTCTCCTTTTTTATTATAGACTCGTTCATGGTTAGTGCTAATGTGAGTTGCGATAAATCAATATTAGTGGACCCCTAAGTTCTCTGTACAAGTCGGTAAGACCGTGAGTGTGATATGTTTAGATTTTCGTGAGTAGTGCGGACTATTTTTCCTCCATGTCTTGCTGTTACTGTACATGAATCAAAGTATGAATTTTTTTTTTAGCATGGAATGGCTAGGATGGTCCGTGCTCCTGCTCGCTAGCTGATCCCAGGACGGAACCCGACCAGTCATCATGGGCTCAAGCCAATAATCCTACACCTACGAACTAAACTTACAAAATTGACTTATGGACTAAACATGACCTGATTTGGTTGGAAAATTATTTGGATTAGTTGTTTTTCTAGCGAATCAACGCACATCGATCCTCACCACGTCAGCCCGTATGCCCCTTCCGTAAACAAAGCGCCCCGTATGTGTAGCATTACTAGGCTCGAGCGGCCAGGACGGTCCCTGCTCGGAGTGCTCGCTAGCTGACCCAGGGCAGGGGAGGTGATGATATCGGCCACTTGGTGCGGAGCCTGGGATTCGCTCAGCCGCCAGGGACATTTGGATGGGCTTGCCCATCCAGACGAGGCTTCCTTCATTTTTTAGTTTCTTCCTTGTTTCCGCTGTTATGAAGGCTTCCGACCGAGCGCTCGAGTCAGCTAGCTACATGCACGTGTATGTGTATATTAGTTGAACAACTACATAAGAAAACATGGTGGATTCAAAAACGCATTTATTATTCAGAACTTGAACAAATTTTTGAAAAATCAAGAATATTTTTTAAAATCATAAACCAATTTTCGAAATTCATGAACTAAATTTCAAAATTTATGAACTTAAAAAACAGGAACATTTTTCGAAAACCATGAACCGATTTTTAAAATTCATGAACCAATTTCAAAAACATGAACTAAAATTTGAAAAACAAGATTTTTCCAAAAATATTAATCAATTTTCAAAATTCATGAAACTAATTTTTAAGATCCATGAACCAATTTCAAAATTGTGAACCAAATTTTGAAAAACAAGATATTTTCCAAAAATTATAAATATTTTTCAAAAATCATGAACCAAACTTTGAAAAACAAATTTTCCTGAAAATAATAAGCATTTTTCGAAAATCATGAATTGATTTTTTTAGATTTATGATATTTTCAAAATCATGAACCAAATTTTAGAAAAGAGATTTTCCCCAAAAAAGAAACATTTTGTTAAATAGAAAAGGAGAAAAAAGGAAAAGAAAAATAAAGTCCAAAAACAGAAAAAAGGAAAAAAGGAGAAAAGAAAGAAAAACTGCCACCATTGGAAACTTGGCTGGCCCAATAGGGAGGAGCACCTGTGCGGTGTGAGCTTCCCATGCTGCAGCGGACATCATTTAGCATTTTCGCAGGGACATGCATTGTGATCGAAGGGCTTTCCTAGGTCTCCTCGAATCTCCTTCTAGTATGGGCCTTCCTTTGGCCCGGTCGGCTGACCGACGCGGTGTGCGCAGGTAAAAATTAGGGCAATCAATTGATTTAGGTCTTTGACATAACGACAGGTTAGGTTGCACTTTTGGAACCTAGGGACGCACCTTCCCCATATCCTGACGTTAATTACTTGCTACGAGATCCGTGGACAAGGAAACATAAATGTTGAGGAAAAGTAGAAATATTATATACGGTAGTGAATATCGTGCATACATGCAGCGTACCTATTTAATGGGTATATTGTCTCGTCATCTAGATAGCCCGGAACAGAATCTCGAGGTGGATCCAAAACTTAATTCCGCATACGAACTAGTGCAACCTTAAAGCCTATCATCGTCAACCTCTTCTTTAATGAGCTTATTGTGGTTAATTAATTTGAGGGAAAAGGTATGGAATCGTTGCATTGTCTTCAACCTCTCAGCCGTTGGAGGCGATAACTAACTTTTCATAATCACTTCATGACTGGGTAGCTTGAAAGACAAGCGTGGTAAATCTCGGGATAATTTTAAAGATATCTCTATTACCTAAAAAAAGATAAACAGTTCCGTCCTTGACCAGCAAGGCAATACGTCGTTGCATTTCGTCGCGCTCCGCTGCACTCGCCCGCATGCAGCCAAATGGGCCAAGCCCAACAAATCCACGCCTGCTTCCGCTACGCCCCTCGCTCCCTCCCCTCTCCCCTCTTGCACGCCACACCCGGCCTCCCTCCTCTCTCTCTCTCTCTTGCGAGTGCCCCTCTCCCCACAGCCAGTGCCCCTCACATCTCATGCAGTTCCTCCACACAACGGCCGCTAGATTCGGCCGTCACAGCCTCCTCCTCGCCCGTCACTGCCTCCACCGTGTGGATCCGTCCATCACCCCCCCCCCCCCTCGACGGCCCTGTCCTCCACTGCATCGTCGTTAGAAGCCACGTCATGGACGGAGATACCGCCTGTGTCGAGGATTCTCTACAGCCTCCTGGATCCAAGGAAGCCCCCCTAGGCCAGGGTGGCCGAACAATGACTCTGCCATTCTCCTATGAGCTGGAGCCGGGAATATGCCGCCCACGCCAAAGCACCTCTTCGGGGGACTAGGCAGGAATCATCGGCGACTTGATCTAGACCAACGCCTTTCCTCCTGCAATGTAGGTGAAGATCACCATAATCCCTAATTACCGGTGTCCTCATGTCCTAAGCACAAGTTGCATCTACCCTCCTAACCCCTAACTACTACTGTCATCCAAGGAGGGAAAGAGGGGAATGCCCGCAACATAATTATTTTGTTCTTGTTAATGCTTGGCAATGGAGTGAAGTTAACTTATTTTTCTGGCCTCAAAATTGCTAGATATTTTGTTCTTGTTGATGCTTGGGATGTTAGGGTTGAGCACCTGAAAAAAATATTTTTTCCTACACAAACAACCCTAATGCCAGGATCTATCTATTAGTAATGCGGTAACGGGAGGGGATTTTTGCAAACTCACCAAGTTCAAGACCGAAAAGCTTTGTTAACGTTCAGGAGAACGTGGTTGGTGTAGTCATACTAACACCGACCTCAAGGTCATTATGAACTCGGACAGCTCCACTAGCTCCAGCTCCACCAACTCCAATGACTTTGATGGCTCAAACGACTCGAGCGCCACAAGTGCAGCATCTCATAGGAGGTCACACACATACGATGTTTGACGACGACTCCTAGACTCTGATCCAACAGATGTTGCGGAAGTAGATCTCCTGGAACCGGAATCCTCGCAGCGTGATGGCGCTCTGCGGTGAAGAACACTCTTGTTCGTTCAACCCTTACAATGGGGCCGCACTCACAAGAGATAGAGGGAGAGAGTAGGGCACTTGGAGGGGGAAGCCTCAAAGCTTGGGATTATTGGTGTATTTAAATCCCTCTCTATGCCCTCCTTTATATAGGGGAGGGGAGCCCCCAATTCCAATGCCTAAGCAATATGGGACTAAAGGAGAGGAGGTGGCAGGCCATCTTGGCCGGCCGACCAAGGCCTCCTTGGGCCCCCACGTGGGCACCAAGAGCCCAACCGACCACTCCCTCCCTCTCCCCTTTGGTGCCCTCTCTCTTGGGCCTTTTCCCCTTAGGGAATTGGCCCATTAGGCATGAGCTACCCATTAAATTATTAAATAAATATAAATAAATGTATAATTTAATAATTAACATATATTGACATATTATTTAATTCTGATACCAAAACGATCTTCGAGTGTTGTCAAACCCTTAAGTATGCTATCCTAATGGTTTAGGAACACTCCAGATATGGTCGAGACCCCTCTCGGACCAATGATCATCAGCAGGACCTAGATTCCCATAATGACCCCTATGCATTCCACGAGAATCTTTGTCGTTGAACCATTAAATATAGAGTCATATTCCCTTTGTTACTTTGATACTTTACATGTCTGAGACCTGATCAATGATATTTCCATGTCGAGTTCAATCTTATTACCGAAAAGTACAACTTTACTTGTTCTAAGCTATGCTATCCCCGTGACCTAGTCACACGTTGTAGTTTTATGGATGTCATGTCTCCGAGTGGGCCCAGAGTATCTCTCTGTCATGCAGAAGAAAAAAATCCTGCCCACATACGCCTCTACATGCCCCTCTAAATACCCGAAGACACCTTAATGATCACCGTTTTACCGAGTGATGTTTGATGCAATCAAGGCACTATTGGGCGACAGTGATTAAATATGATCTCACGGTCTAAGGAATTGGTTACTATGTTTCCGAGTCATTGTAACGGTGAACTTTGTGAAATTCATCATGTTAGAAATCCTTTGTTGGGTGTGTCCATCATTTTCATTCACCTAATTAAATGACCCCATTGTCCATTGCCATAAATGTCCATGATCGGGAAAGGTCGATCATCAATGGACTAATGAACTAGTGTCTAGAGGACCACTAGGGACTCTGGTGGTTCACATATCACACGTGTATTGACATACCTATCAATACATTTAAAGCATGATATAAAGCCTATTATGAACTTATTGAAATATGTCAATAATCTTTATTATTATTTGCCTCTAGGGCATATTTTCAACATGGGAATGCTGTGAAGTTAACTTATTTTGTTGGCCTCAAAGTTGCTAAATATAACTATTGATAGCTGCAAGGTACCAACTTGTAGTGCTAATGCTGATGCAAATTCGATCATATTAATTATAGACTGTTAAGATCCTTTGCTTAGGCCCTTGTACAAAGAACAAATTTGATCATATTAATTATAGCATGTTAAGATTCTTTGCTTATACTTTTGTACAAAGAATATTTTACTCTTAAATACATTCTGGTAGAATAGTGGAACCTGATGCCATCCGAATATGACATTATCCAATAAATTATTCTACTAAACACTGTCTATATACGTCAAATACATGAAAATGTAATTGGTGTACTTCTACCAACTAGGCAATATATCTTATGCTTACATACCACTTTATATTTTGATGAGTTGGCATGGTTATTTTAGTTGTTCAATTGTATTTAGTTTTCTATTCTAGAGGAGAACAGAGTCTTCTATTTGTTCTAGAACCTATTGAGGAGTTTTTCACCATGTAAGATATTGAAGAGTGCAAGATATACATAACACGAAACATGTACCTGGATGTATCATACGCATATATTTTCCCATGGTTTATTTCATCTTTGCTTCTGTAATTGAAGTCTGAGCAGTAAAATCCATGTTTTATGCTGAAATAAAGAGCTTTTAGAAAGTTTATTTGCCTGAAAAAAACTTGTTGTCTTAATATCTCACAAGGTGGATCTAGATTGTAAGTTTGCACTTGAAATGGAGTTTAATCAACAAGATTCAGGTCTCTTCGTTTTTGGGTTTAATATTCAAGTATAGTCTGCTTGTGAATTGAGTGTTTGCTTGTATTGTATTAATGCATTTTTGATCTGAATTGGTGTTTGACATAACTTTCTATATAGGTTTTGGTATATAGGTGCACTATGGCATGTCGGAGTCGGCGCTCGTCGGCACCACACGCAAAGGCACTCTTCCTCACCTCGTACCTTCTGCCTAGCTCTCTGTCATCTCCATTCGGGCCGGCTTCATTATGGGAAGCACCACAACAGTCAGCTGGTCCATGCAGACCTGTACGCAAAGGTGATATAGATGTCCTTTAGTGCTACTGGCGTCTAAAAGGAGATTGTTTTGTGCTTAGAATTTGTGTTGCAATTGTTTGTGTAGCTGAGTTCGCGAGAATAACATAGAGGTCAGCTTCAGCTAGAGTAGTTAAGTTTACAATTTATGTGTTTTGTTTTCAGTTATATTGTCATTGTTTAATCCTACACGAGCATGGGATACCGACATCCATTTTTACCGCTGGCATAAAAAAATAGACTGGTTTGGGCTTAGAATTTTTATCACAGTTGTTTATGTAGCTGAGTTCATGAGAAGAATGGGGAGGTCAGCTGCAGCTAGGGCTTTGTATTGTTTTTCATTAGTAGGAGCTCCCAGGGGTTAGTTAAGTTAATGATTTTTGTGTTTTGTTATTCAGGTATGGGTCATTAATTCATCTATTACAATTCGCTGTCGGTGGGTACAAATGGTGGGCCCTTGGCCCTCTTCACTTGTTACCCTAGCTGCAGCTGTAAAATGTTTTCAGACTATTATGGTAACATCCATGACAAAGGATGTAGGCGTGTTCTTATTTTCTCCAAGGGGAATAACATGGATCATTTATTGATGTACTTGGATGTTGCTAACTTGACCAACTTCCATATGGTTGGAGCCAATCTGCTCAATTTAGCTTGGCTCACAAGGTTGCTCGACGGATGGTGTTTGACAACAGCTACAAGCGTGGAAGGCCACCCATGCTTGTAGGTAATGTTAGAACTCTGGAATTAACTCTACACTGCAAGCATTGGCAACTCCTCCATATGCAAATAATCTATATGTTTTGCTTGATCTTATAATGTGTCGTTGTGATACTGAGTGTAGGTGGGAAGCACAAGCTGATAATATATCTGATTTTAGCATACGGACCTGAACCAGCATGCTGCTTCTCAGGTAATAAAGCAACAAGCTATTCTTCAGTTCATGCAATTAGAGACCGAAGTACTTAAAAACATGCCTATCATTCCAATTTTACTCGACTTACACCAAGCATATATCAAACTTTCTTCCCTATAAAACCTAAACATGTATATTCTAACTAGCTCAACTATAAACATTATGGTGAACTGCACATTAATTTTGATCGTGCACCTATTTTAAGAGGAGACTGCAACATTCCTGAAAAATTCATGATTCTGTATGTTGTCGTTCTTGGTGGATTTTACAAGTGAGACTGTCTGATGCCAGTGAACATACCAGCCTTGAACATAGTCTAATAGAAGTGGTATGTTTTGTACTTTCATATATGGTTTTTTATGACCTTTTGATAATATGTTCGTGTTCAAGATTTTTTAATGCTAATATGCACACAACTTCTTACAATCATTAGTACACAATGACCTGCATGTCTACGTTCGTACTTCAGGTGAGGTGAGATACTACCGGTGAATTGTTCCTAAGATTCGTTTTGGGGGTCTAAAAATGGGATCTAATGCAATCTGAAGTTAAATGGTTTTGCTAGTTCCTATAGCATTCAAAAGAAGTATTTTGTGTTGTTTAGGTGTTACTAAAACATTGAACTATTAATATGTTGAATCTCGTTCTCGTACCAGATTTTTTCCTAAAAGATTTATCTTTTATGTATGATTAGTTTAAGAGTCAATGCCCCTCAAAAAAGGGTCTTGAGTCATAGTTTCCTCTTGATATAACAAGTTTCCCCATTACAAGTATCCATATTTTATATTGCTTTTCAGTTTGTATTCTACATCCAAGGTAGAGTGTTAGAATTTACCATACCATGTTTTTGTTCTTATCTGGTGAGCACTCCAAAATTTGGAACTGCATATCTTGGCAACGATTTTTATTTTTATTTATGTACCAATTGATGTTTAGATTAAATAATTATTGACAACTTACCTATTTTTGCTTGTGAACATTGTGGAGACTTTATTTTGAGGATCATGTTATTGCATATGAGAACTGAGTTGCTATTGGGCATCAGAGTTACTCTGTATTTCTTTCCTCGTATATGTCCACTGTACCTATTCCAATCCTTAACCTTTACTTGCACCCATGATTTTAGTACATCATGAATGTTAGCATCCTCGACCTGCTAAGTAGGTGTAGGAGAACACACGAGCTAGCATCAATTTGTACACGAAGAGAGACCCACACAACTATTTTAAGTTATAAGTCCTAGTGCTACAGCGTGCATCCAAGAATGATGCATAGATAATTCTTATTTTCCTCATGAATGCATGGTTACCATAACATTCTACACTGCTGATAACTGATTTTCTAGATTTATGATCATTGATATCATGGATAGTTCACACGGCTTTTCAGGTTGATGCTTGACAAGTATAATTGTGCTTTTAGAGATATTCTGAATTTGATTTTATCAATGAAGTACAATCCGGCATCCCCATGCGCTTTGCCTGTGGCAGTGCGGCCTCGCCTGATGTCAGGGGGATGACCCCCGGGTAGGCCAAGACGGGACCAATCGGCCGGCTCCAAGGAGCATGGGCCGTCTAGACCCAGATCAAGGAACCACAGCCGGGTGTAATTCCCACCCGGTCCGCATTCAAGTTTCCCCGGCTGGCCCGTCTAGCCGGGTAGCCAGAAGAACCGGCTGGGAGGCTGCTCCTAGCCGACCGCCTCGGATCCGCTGGACATTGTACGGTGGGGATGACGCTCCTTGCTGAGCGCACCCTTGACCGGACAGGCTGGCTGGCCTGGCTGGCGCTACTGGACAACTGCGCCAAAGCTGGAGGCTGACGAGCAAAGCAAGGGCTAACGAGGAAAGTCCCGGCTTACGCATAAAGAACCAGCTGATAGATAAAAAGTCGGATGACGAGTAAAGCAAGGGCGCTGAGCGCTAAAGCATGGTCCTCCCCTGTACTAGAGGCTTGACTGGACCCGTGCCTACCGTTTAGCCATGTCCAGCCGGCCCACTTTGTAAGGCCCAAATCCAAACAGTAAACCGTAGAACCCATCTTGTAAGCTACCTCCTCGACTTGTATATAAAGGGGGTAGCGCTAGGGTTCTAGGTAGGCTCAAGCAGAAGGAAAATAGACACCAGAAGAAGGACTTAGAGAATTCCAAGCAAGAAGTAGCTAAGGAAATAGCTCAAGGAGCACTTGTATTGGGCATCTGCCCCCGTTGATAGTAGATCCTTGCAGGAGTAGGAGTTTTACCTTGCCAAGAGGGCTCCGAACCTGGGTACATCGCTGTGTTTGCAGTATCTGTGCCCAACCCGTTGCGAGTAGCCACCAATAGCAACCTGATTGTCCCCTTCAAGCCATCCCCGATGGCACTGCCGTGTTCCACACCACGACAGTTGGCGCCCACCGTGGGGCATAGCGGTTCGGCTAGGATCATCTTTTGCACGGGACTTCCACTCGTCGCTGGTGAGCGAGTAGCCTCTGGCCTCATCCTCACTCTCGGCTCCTACGACTGCGTCCTGGACAACACGTCCTGCTTTGCTGGGGGGACTTTCCCAAGCGGGGGCTCCATCATGCGCTTCGGCGAGCACCACGTCTATGTCGTCACCGTCCCTGAGGCCTTCCCTCATGAGGTTGTCACCATCTTCGGCGCACCCCCTGGCTTCTCCGCCTCGCGCATCGCCAGCGACATCGTCGAGGTCATGATGGCGGGCTCGGTGGAGAACCGTCGCCCACCTCTGGAGCGCAACATGGACGGCCGCGCCACCAACTCACGCCTCAGGAACCCAGACTTGATCAACGCGTCCATCGAGAACCTCCGCAACCCCATCACCCCCATCCAGGCAGATCCAGCTGCAGCTATGGCAGTCCTGGAGACCACCCGCCAGAACCTTCTGGAGGAAGCTGGCGAGGTGGCAGCCGCCCCACGGCGGATGAATGCCACCATGCGGGAGTACAAAATCATGCACGACTTCGCGCGCTTGCCTGGCACCAGCCGCCTAGCTTAGCCACAAGGCCGAAACCTCGGTTCAGAGATGGATAGTGCTGCTGATCCGTGCACGCCCGCGGTGCAGCCGGTCTACAGCACCCCCGCCAAAAACATGAGGGCCGCGGAGGCGGCAGTTGTAGAACTAAGCCACCTGGAGGGCGAGGAACTGCTCCGTCAGCAGGCACATGTCCTACTCCTCATTGTCACGGCGAACAAGCAGCAAGCCGAGGCAGAACTCAGCATGGCTAGCAACAGCAGAACCCAGCCTGCTCGCCGGATGGCAGACCCGGCTGCAGCGGCAGTAAGGCATCTTCCCCAAATGGAGCAAGGCAGAGCAACCACCCACGCGATGGATCTGCAGGCCGTGGGCACAACGCCCGCAACGCGGCCGTTAACAGCAAAAACCGCGAGCCGGCCGACAAAGTCGGAAAAGGCCAAGCACTCCCCAAGTCCCGCCTATCTGGTCGGCAAGGATCGCTCGAGCCGGACAAACAACAAGATGCGCGTGCGTGAATTGACCTACAGGTCCAATCACGCGCGCTGGAGGAAGAAAGTCCTGCCGGTCCAAGATGCTTCGGACCGCGCATCCGGAACGGACCGTTTCCAAAGGGATTTTCGTTCCTAAGGGATACGCCAAAGTACAACGGCTCGGTCAAGCCGGAGGACTGGCTGGTGGATTATACCACCGCTATGGGCATCGCCAACGGCAACTGCCGGGTAGCAGTGCGCTACGCCCCTCTCACGCTCCTCGACTCAGCCAAAACATGGCTAAACAGTCTCCCCGACAACAGCATCAATGCTTGGATCGATTTCGAGCAGGCGTTCTTCCGCAACTTCACCGGCACCTACAAGCGCCCAGGCCAGCCTGGCGAGCTTTCTCTATGTGTGTAGGGCCCGGATGAATCTGACTGCTCCTCCATCACTCGATGGACGAGGATGCACAACTCCTATGAGGGGTGCACGAGCATCAGGCGGTTGATTTCTTCATCAACGGCTGTACAGACGGCACTATGCTCAAGCATAAGCTTCGCCGGGTGGAACCCACAACCATGGCACATACCATGGCCATCGCGGACAAGTACGCCACGGCCGACGCGACAATGAAAAGATCTGTCCGGGTGGACGACCAAGGGGAAATAATCATCGACGTCACCATAGATCGGTGCCAGCCGAAAGGGAATGGACACAACTCCAGGAGGCACGACAATCACCATGACAAAAGAAAGGATGACCAGCCAGATAACCAATATGGCACCAGGCAGGTGGCAATAGTGCAGGAGGATCCGGCTACAGGCGGAAGCTGGATACAGAAGCCCAATGACCGGCCTCCAAGGCCCAAGTACACCATTGAGTCGATGGTTGATGGGCCATGCAAGTTCCATAGCGGGGGCAACAAGCCGGCTACGCACACCACACACCAGTGCACCTGGACGAAGAAGATGGCAGAGATTGCCGGAGGAAGTCCGCCAGGGGATCGCAACAACCAACGTCGGAGGAAAGATGATGATAACAACTACCCTCGTCAGGTGGGAAACTACCACATCTTCACCACGGAGCCAGATACCAAGCACAACAAAAGGCGTCACGAGGCGGAAGTGAACGCAATCATTCCTCCTGTCCCCCAGTACCTCAACTGGTCGGAGCAAGAAGTTAAATGGAGCCGGAAGGACCAGCCGGCCGAGCTGCATCACCCGGGCACCTACGCGATGGTTCTGGATCATATCATTGTCTCCTAGAAGCATTCCTGCAGATTCTCCTGCGTCCTCTTAGACGGAGGGAACAACATCAACCTCCTGTACCGCAGCTCGCTCGACCGGCTCGGTATCAGTGAGTCACAACTGGAGCCGTCAAGCACCTCCTTCCACGGAGCCGTCCTAGGCCCTTCGCACTCCCCCATCGGAAAAATCCGGCTGGACGTCATATTCGACACAAAGGACAACTTCCACCGCGAGCCCATCTGGTTCGAGGTGGTCAACCTCTGCAGCGCATACCATGCAATCCTGGGGCGCCCAGCGCTCACCAAGTTCATGGCGGTACCACATTACGCCTACCTCAAGATGAAGCTACCAGGGCCCAAGGGCGTCATCACCGTAGCCGGCGGCTACAGACGGTCCGTGGAATGTGCCACAGATGGATCCAAAATAGCGGAAGCCATGATCATCACGGAAGAAAAACGAGTAATCATGTAGAACATGGTGGCAATGTAGAAGGACATGCTGGCTGGCGAGCCCAAGCTGGCTGGAGAGGCACAACTCAAGCCATCCAAAGGCACGAGGAAGATCCTGCTGAACGAGGCCGAGCCAGACAAGTTCGTCTTGGTCGGAGATGGCCTTGACAGCAAATAGGAAAGCGCACTCGTCGACTTCCTCCATGAGAATCGGGATATCTTTGCATGGTCCCCCAAGGACATGCCAGGTGTTCCGAGGGAGCTCGCCGAGCACTCTATACATGTCAAGCCGGATGCAAAACCGGTCAAATAGTCACTGCACCGCTTCACGGAAGAAAAAAGAAAAACAATTGGGGAGGAGATCACTCGGCTCCTCGCAGCCGGATTCATCATGGAGGTTTTCCACCCAGAATGGCTGGCAAACCCAGTACTCGTGCTGAAGAAGAACAAGATCTGGCGCATGTGTGTTGACTACACCAGTCTGAACAAAGCAAGCCCCAAGTATCCATTCGCCCTGCCAAGGATAGACCAAGTGATCGATTCCACGGCCGGCTGCGAGCTGTTGTCATTTCTGGATGCATATTCCGGCTACGACCAGATCCGGCTGAACCCCGCCGATCAAATAAAGACATCATTCATCACTCCTTATGGAGCATACTGCTACACCACAATGCCATTCGGACTGAAGAACACTAGAGCAACATACCAGTGCTGCATGCAGAAGTACTTGCAGACTCAGATTGGCTGAAACGTACACGCCTACATCGACGATGTGGTAGTCAAGACCAAGGAGCGCTAGACACTCTTTGAGGATCTGAAGGAAACATTCACCAACCTCCGCCAGTTCCAGATGAAGCTGAACCCGGAGAAGTGTGTGTTCAGCGTCCCAGCCGGCCAGCTACTCGGTTTTCTCGTATCTGAGTGAGAAATCGAGGTGAACCCGGAGAAGATCGGCACAATCGAGCGCATGCAGCCGCCCAAGAACTTGAGAGATGTCCAGAAGTTCACCGGCTGCCTGGCCTCCCTCAGCTGGTTCATCAGCCGGCTGGGCGAGAAAGCACTCCCACTATACCAGCTCATGAAGAAGACGGACAAATTTTTTTGGACATCGCAGGCGGATGAAGCTTTCCGTGACCTCAAGCGCATGCTCACCTGGCCACCTAAGCTGGTAGCACCAGTAGCAAAGGAACCCATGTTGATGTACATCGCAGTAACAAACAAGGTTGTCAGTGTAGTGTTGGTAGTGGGGAGGCCGGAAGATGGAAAGGCGCAGTCGGTGCAACGACCGGTGGATTACCTGAGTGAGGTACTCTCGCTCTCGAAGCAGAACTACCCTCATTACCAGAAGCTGGTGTACTGGGTGTACATGGCGGCCAAGAAACTGAAGAACTACTTCCAAGAACATTCCATCCGGGTGGTGGCGCTGTTGGGCCACGTAGAGATAAACAAAAGTTTTTCCCTACGCGGTGATCCCAAGATCCAGCTCAGGTAGAAGGCCACGAGGATTACCACTAGACGCGCAGTTGCGGAATTGATGAAGCACGTCGCTTGATGCAGTGCAGTCCTCGCGATCCGTTCCGGTTCTACGATCCACGATCCGTACTTTCTTCATGATCGTCGAAGTGCTGAACGTACATCACCTCCGCCGGTATCCACACGTACGAGGAGGAGCACCGGTGATGGACTGCTAGGTCCGGTACGGCGGCGACAGGACGGACTGGGGCTAGGGTTTCCAACACATGGAGTGACCTAACCTTGTGCTCTAAGCACCTGCGCCCCAGCTTATATAGGGAGTGAAAGTGGGCTCCACTCACTTGTGGCCCATTCACTAAAAGGCCTATATTAGCCATAGCAAGTCTCACTTGCTGACTAAGTCCATGTCTCTATTTGGGTCCAACCCAAATAGGTTTTTTGTTTGGGTCTAACCCAAACTTGCTCCCGCTCTTAAGTGTGTGACCCGATAGGCTCATGGTAACCTGGACACGAGTCTGAGTCTCACTCGTGATCGATCAGTTGGTAGCGGCTCCTAGCAAAACGTGCCAACTCCCAAGTACCAATAAGTCATGATGACATACCTTCCAATGTGACTTTCGTCTAAGTCCCTTTTGCCTCACGATATACCTTGTCGGACTATAGGCGAATGATCGTCATCCCTTAAATAGTCCGACTCTCTTTCTTGATCCGAGATAAGTGATTCATCCGACTAACTCTTAGTTGGCTGCCTCGGTTAACACTTAACCCTGACGCGCATGGCCATGCTTTCCAAATCATATCTTCCGAGAGGGCCCAGAGAATATCTCTCCAGATGGAGGGGCAAAATCCCGTCTTGGTTATTCACATCACGCAGCTTGATTCTCAGACGACCCGAACTTCGCCTTTATAACAGCCCAGTGACGAAACAGCGTTTGACAGAACCTAAGTCGGAGATCCTCAACTCGGATTGTGCAATAACCTCAGGTCTAAGGATTACATTGATTGAGACATGCAAATGACGACTTGTTCGTTGCATCTCAATATGGGTCAGTCCGACTCGCTAAACTCTTTAGCCAAATCCGTGTAAGTCAGAATAGCATCTCCATGCCCATGACAAATGGAACCTAGTCATCTGCGACTTTCACATTGGTCTAAGTTGTGTGTCCGGCACAACCTCAATGACCAAGGACAATTAGTATGAACAACATGAATATGTAGTTCCACAATCAAATCACATATTCGATGATGCATATCAGCAGTTCATACATGGACCATAACCTTATGAATACGCAGGAATATCATCATACATGATTGCCTCTAGGGCATATTCCCAACAGTCTCCCACTTGTACTTGAGTCAATCTTCCGACATCACATGTCTAGGCATCTGATGCCCATTGCTCTCAGGTGCGCCTCATGCTTCGGCTGTGGAAGTGGCTTTGTCAACGGATCCGCAATGTTTGCATCCATGTGTACCTTGCATAACTTGATATCACCTTGATCCACGAACTGGCGAATAAGGTGGTACCGCATGAGTATATGTTTGTTCTTCTGGTGTTGTCTAGGTTCCTTGGCTTGTGCAATAGCACCATTGTTGTCACAATACACGTCTAACGGATTGGACGAGCCCTGAACAACACCAAGATCCATGAGGAAATTCCTCATCCAAACGGCTTCCTTTGCCGCCTCTGAGGCAGCAATATACTCAGCCTCTGTTGTAGACGCAGACACCGTTTCTTGCTTGGAACTTTTCCAGCTCACAACCCCTCCGTTTATCACAAACACACATCCGGATTGCGAACAAGAATCATCCGAGTCAGTGAGATAACTCGCATCCGTGTAACCCTTTACACTGATTTCATCCTCACCTCCATAAACCAGGAACATATCCTTAGTCCTTCTCAAGTACTTGAGGATATTTTTAGCCGCTGCCCAGTGGATCTCTCCAGGGTCAGCCTGGTATCTTCTCACAACACTTAGAGCATAGGAAACATCTGGCCTAGTACAAATCATAGCGTACATGATGGATCCGATTGGAGAAGCATATGGAATCGCACTCATCCGACTTCGCTCATCAGTTGTCGAAGGACACTGAGTCTTGCTAAGTTTTACACCATGGGACATCGGTAAGAACCCCTTCTTAGACGATTCCATGTTGAACTTCTTCAACACTTTGTCCAAATATGTACTTTGACTCAATCCAATGAGCCACTTTGATCTATCTCTATAGTCCGGATTCCTAGTATGTAAGTCGCCTCACCCAAGTCTTTCATCGAAAAACTCTTTTCCAATGATTCCTTGGTCTCTTGCAACATCTGGACATCATTTCCAATCAATAATATGTCATCCACATACAAGATCAGAAAGTTTACTTTGCTCCCACTAAACTTCTTGTATAAACAAGAATCATGATTGCTCTTGATGAAGCCAAACGATTTGACTACCTCATCAAAGCGAATGTTCCAACTCCGAGATGCTTGCTTCAACCCATAAATGGATTTCCGAAGCTTGCATACTTTGTCAGCATTAGCCGGATCGACAAAACCCTCGGGCTGTATCATATACACATCCTCGGTTAAATTTCCATTAAGGAAAGCCGTCTTGACATCCATCTGCCATATCTCATAGTCGAAATAGGCTGCTATAGCTAACATGATCCGAACTGATTTAAGCATCGCTACAGGAGAGAAAGTCTCATCGTAGTCAAATCATTGAACTTGTCGGAACCCCTTCGCGACAAGCCGTGCTTTATAGATAGAAACATTTCCATCCATATCAGTTTTCTTCTTAAAGACCCATTTGCACTCAACGGGTCTTGCACCGTCTGGCAGATCAACCAAATTCCAAACTTGATTTTCATCCATGGACTTTAATTCAGATCTCATGGATCCAAGCCATGACTCGGAATTAGAACCCACCATCGCTTCCGAATAAGTTGTCGGCTCATCACTGTCCAACAGCATCACATCACGAACACTTCGCAATCTAGCCGATCTTCGTAGTGTCGGTGCAGTTTCCGGCTCAGGTACCATGTCCGGCTCAACCTCTAAGGCATTTGCCGACTCGCTGCTAGCCGGCATCTCTCGAATTTCTTCGAGATGCACCGTACTCCCACTAACTCCCTGACTGAGAAACTCTTTCTCAAGGAAGAAACTATTTCGAGCTACAAACACTTTTCCCTCTTTTAGGTTGTAGAAGTAGTAACTCAAGGTTTCCCTCGGATATCCCACGAAAATACACTTATCTGACTTAGCTGTAAGCTTGTCCGACTGAAGTCGCTTGACAAAATCTTCACAACCACAAATCTTAAGAAAAGACAAACTTGGCTTCTTGCCAGTCCACATCTCATGGGGTGTCTTCTCTACCGACTTTGATGGTACTCTGTTTAGTGTGAACGCTGTAGTTTCTAGACAATAACCCCAAAATGATAAAGGCAGATCTGTCCGACTCATCATTGATCGTACCATGTCCAAAAAGGTCTGATTCCTCCTTTCCGACACACCGTTTCTCTGTGGTGTTCTTGGAGGAGTGAGCTGGGGAACTATTCCACAACTCTTTAGATGGTCATCAAACTCATGGCTCATGTACGCGCCTCCTCGGTCTGACCGAAGAAACTTTATTTTCTTGCCAAGTTGATTTTGTACCTCATTCTGGAATTCCTTGAACTTTTCAAAGGCTTCCGACTTATGTTTCATCAAGTAGATATATCCATACCTACTCAAATCATCAGTGAAGGTAATGAAGTACTCATAACCACCTCTGGCTGTCGTGCTCATGTTAACTAATCGATTACGAAAAATTGGATCGGATTTTGCAGTTCTTTTTTCTGCAGTACCTCGACGTGACATGAGCGTGAAAGAGGTTCAAGAATCCATTTTCTTTTTATAAGGGCTAAAATCACTTATTTTTTTGGCTTTTTGACCCCATATTGTAGGGTGGATCTCGAAAGATAGGAAAGATCTCCCTCCAAGCCAAGCTCAAGCATTTACTTTTCTAGTTAGAGACCAGCGTTTTGGAGCTAATGTTGGATCCGCTCAAGGACCCACAGGTTTAGGTAAATATCTAATGCGTTCGCCAACTGGGGAGGTTATCTTTGGAGGGGAAACTATGCGTTTTTGGGACCTTCGCGCTCCATGGTTAGAACCTCTAAGGGGCCCCAACGGTTTGGACTTGAGTAGGTTGAAAAAAGACATATTGGGCCACATACATCACTATGTACTAGTCCCAATAAGTCGGACGCCCTTTCACAACTCTTTGCAAAAGGTGTCTTGGTCATCTTGCCGAGAAGGCAGGATTCGCATGTCTCGAACGACTCCAAGTCGAACGAAGTTAGGAGTCCGTCATCATGGAGCTTCTTCATGCATTTCCAACTTATATGACCAAGCCGACAATGCCAAAAGTAAGTCATATTCAGATCATTTGGTTTTAACCTTTTCACATTTATGTTATAGACAGATTCACTATCAAGATTCAAAATAAATAACCTGTCCTGGACGGGCGCAAAGCCATGAAACATATCATTCAAATATAAAGAACAACCATTATTCTTAATATTCGACTCATAGCCCTATCTCATCAAACATGAGGCAGAAATGATGTTTCGACTAAGCACTGGAACATAATAACAATTATTTAGCTCCATTATGAATCCAGAAGGTAAATGAAGTTGCATTGTGCCGACTTCCAACGCAGCGACTCTCGCTTTGTTTCCGACTCTAATGTCAACCTCGCCTCTTGCAACGCTCCTAGTTCTACCAGTCCCTGCAACGAGTTGCAGATGTGAATGACTGATCCAATATCATATACCCAAGAACTACCAGGTGCATCAGCAAGATAAATGTCTATAACATTGAAAACAAGCGTACCTGAGCCGGAAGTCACACCTTCGCTCTTGGCTTTATCAGCCAGATACTTGCTACAATTCCTCTTCCAGTGGCCATCCGACTTGCAGTAGAAGCAAGTGGATCCGGCTGTAGGAGATGGCTTAGTCCCTGAGGAAGCGCTTTGGACTGGGTCCTCCGCCTTACCTCCTGACTTTTCCTTCTTCTTCTTAGTCCAAGAACTCTTCTTGAATTTAGCCTTGTTTTGTACCATCAACACTTGACTGGCACCTTTCTTGAGATCCGCCTCAGCCTGCTTGAGCATCCCATGTAATTCAGTGAGCTTATTATCCATACCATGCATGTGGTAGTTCGATATGAACTGGCCATACGCACTAGGAAGAGAGTTTAGAATTATGTCCGTAGCGAACTCTTCGCTAATGGGGTAGCCAAGCCTTTCCAGAGACTACACGTAACCAACCATCTTGATCACATGCGGACTCAGTGGATCGCCATCCTTAAGCTTGCAGCTCAACAAAGCCTGAGAAACTTGATACCTCTCAGTCTTTGCCTGAGCCTGGAACATACTTTTGAGGCTTTCGATCATATCGTAGGCCTCAACATTCTCGAACTGCTGCAAGTCTGGTTCCATGTGAGCAAGCATAAGACAGCTAATCTCCATGGATTCATCACAAATCTGACGGTAGGCATTGGTGGCTGCGACAGTCGCATTCTCATCCGGCTCAGCTGGAAGTGGGTTGTCTAGGACACGATCCCTTTTTTCTTGTTTGAGAACAATTCTCAGATTATGATACCAGTTGGTGAAATTAGTTCCATTCAGCTTATCTTTCTCTAAGATGGTTCTCAAAGCAAAACCGGAAATCTGAGGAAGACTGCTAGGTGCCATTCATCTACAATAGAAAATATGCAAAACACTTAAGACATGTATCCATAAAGAGCAAGCATATTAAACACTTTAATATTTATGCTCCCACTAGAACCAACACCCCTCCGATGGTTACTTAGTGATTTAGGACCCTAAATAAGCAAGTCGACTAGTGAGCTTTAGCATCACCGCTAGCCGTCAAGTGATCTAGGTAGACAACTCCTTGTCAATCGTATCTCATACGACTCACGTTGGATGGGTGGCATCACATGCCCCAGCTCCCATCCGACTTTTCCCCAAGTCCCACAACCGTTGTGATAGACCTGTCTAGATTACCAAGTGCTTCCGCTGTAAGAGTCCGACTCGAACCCACCTAGTCGGAAAGAATTGATAGCACCTCAATTTTATGAGCCCACTACCAAAAATTTCCGACTTGTGATGGTGCAGCACTGGCGGGGAAACCGACTAGACCTTCTTTGAGGGATTATATTCTACCAACTATCTAACAGAGGTAAAATAGAGACATAACAATAACACAAAATAAAAGCACTTATAATGTGAAATGGTATGGCCCTTTTCATGGCGGTCTCCATCTCCATAAAGCCTGTAATCCGACTCATGTAAACTCTTGTCACGGGCTGTCTTACACCATGTAGCCGACTTGTACACCGACTTGCATGCCATCCGGATTCTCCAAACAGCTACACTAGCTAGTAATGCAAATTACACAGAGAATCCGACACGCAGGCCATTATACAATAAGATGACAGCACCTAGGCTCCAGCCGGCTGACAAAAACCGTGATACGCAGATCACGTATGGATTACACGCATCACATGTACATAAGCCATACCATTCACAACATCATCCTGCAAACACAAGTTATGCATAGATATGATATCTACTGGCATTGTGAAACTTGCAACGACATCTAAGGCACTACGACAGGGCGAAGCCGACGGTCCTGGACATGGCGGAAAACACAGATCTCATCTGCATTCCGGACATGGCGGAAACCGACCGGTAGGGGTATGTCGATCCACGACCTTAGCAGTTAGATCACGGAACCCAGATCATCCATTCCCCCGAGGACAGTTGATCCAATCAACTTTGTACAAAACCGATCTATCTCATAGATCGACCACCAAAACTGCAATTAGATCGACCACCAAAACTGCAATTAGATCCAATCTACATATGCACGATCTCGAGCCTAAAACCGGAAGCTAGCACTCTGAAACCACTATTGTGCCACGTAGAGATAAACAAAACCTTTTCCCTACGCGGTGATCCCAAGATCCAGCTCAGGTAGAAGGCCACGAGGATTACCACTAGACGCGCAGTTGCGGAATTGATGAAGCACGTCGCTTGATGCAGTGCAGTCCTCGCGATCCATTCCGGTTCTACGATCCACGATCCGTACTTTCTTCACGATCGTCGAAGTGCGGAACGTACAGCACCTCCGCTGGTATCCACACGTACGAGGAGGAGCGCCGGTGATGGACTGCTAGGTCCGGTACGGCGGCGACATGATGGACTGGGGCTAGGGTTTCCAACACATGGGGTCACCTAACCTTGTGGTCTAAGCACCTACGCCCCAGCTTATATAGGGAGTGAAAGTGGGCTCCACTCACTTGTGGCCCATTCAGTAAAAGGCCTATATTAGCCACAACAAGTCTCACTTGCTGACTAAGTCCATGTCTCTATTTGGGTCCAACCCAAATAGGTTTCCTGTTTGGGTCTAACCCAAACTTGCTCCCGCTCTTAAGTGTGTGACCCGACAGGCTCATGGTAACCCGGACACGATTCCGAGTCTCACTCGTGATCGATCAGTTGGTAGCGGCTCCTAGCAGAACGTACCAACTCCCAAGTACCAATAAGGCAGGACGACATACCTTCCAATGTGACTTTCGTCTGAGTCCCTTTTGCCTCACGATATACCTTGTCGGACTATAGGTGAATGATGGTCATCCCTTAAATAGTCCGACTCTCTTTCTCGATCCGAGATAAGTGATTCATCCGACTAACTCTTAGTCTGCTGCCTCGGTTAACACTTAACCGTGACGCGCATGGCCATGCTTTCCGAATCATATCTTCCGAGAGGGCCCAGAGAATATCTCTCCAGATGGAGGGGCAAAATCCCATCTTGGTTATTCACATCACGCAGCTTGATTCTCAGACGACCCGAACTCCGCCTTTATAACAGCCCAGTGACGGAACAACGTTTGACAGAACCTAAGTCGGAGATCCTCAACTCGGATTGTGCAATAACCTCAGGTCTAAGGATTACATTGATTGAGACATGCAAATGACGACTTGTTCGTTGCATCTCAATATGGGTCAGTCCGACTTGCTAAACTCTTTAGCGGAATCCGTGTAAGTCGGAATAGCATCTCCATGCCCATGACAAGTGGAACCTAGTCATCTGCCGACTTTCACATTGGTCTAAGTTGTGTGTCCGGCACAACCTCAATGACCAAGGACAATTAGTATGAACAACATGAATATGTAGTTCCACAATCAAATCACATATTCGATGATGCATATCAGCAGTTCATACATGGACCATAACCTTATGAATACGCAGGAATATCATCATACATGATTGCCTCTAGGGCATATTCCCGACAGGCGCTAGCGCCACTTGCGGAGATCATCGGCAACAGAGACGCCCCAGGCCGGGTGGCGAAATGGGCCATAGATCTCGCCGCCCACAACATACAGTACGAGCCAAGAATGGCGATCAAGTCTCAGGCCTTGGCGGATTTCCTCGTTGATTGGGCAGAAACATAGTACCTGCCACCTTGCCCTGACTCCATGCATTGGAAGCTGCATTTCGACGGCTCCAAGATGTATGGAGGTCTCGGAGCCGGAGTGGTCATCGCCTCTCCAAAAGGATACCGGCTGGAATACGTGCTACAGATCCACTTCCACGCGTCCAATAACGTCGCTGAGTATGAGGCGCTCGTCCACGGCCTCAAGATGGCAAAGGAAATAGGCATCCGACGCATCCTATGCTTCGGTGATTCTGATCTGGTAGTGCAGCAAGTGTCAGGTGATTGGGATGCCAGAGACGCAAACATGGCTCTATAGCGTTTCTTCGTACAACAACTATGTGCCTGTTTCGAAGGGTGCGAGTTGCAACTGTTCCCATGGTAAACAACGAGGCCGCAGACACACTCCACCGCATCGGGTCGACAAGACAACCAATTTCGCCTAGAGTTTCCCTTGAGCACCTGCGAAAGCCATCAATCACACCGTCTCCCGAATCCGACTCCATCATATTGGACGTGGACCCGGGGACTGCCGGCTCCAAGACCTCCATGACGGCTGCACCGCACCAGGGGACTGCCGGCTCCAAGACCTCCGCGACGGCTGCACCGCACACGGGAACTGCTTCGCCGCACCCGGGGACTGCCGGCTCCAGGACCTCTACGACGGCTGCACCGCCTCTCGGGACTGCTTCGCCACACCCGGGGACTACCGGCTCCAAGACCTCCATGATGGCTGCACGACACCCGGGGACTATGATACGTCCATTTTGCATCACTATTCTATGTCTTAATTCACTATTATTATTGAGAGGTGATACTTATGTTATTTCATCTATTTTTGCATGGTTGATGACTTTTGGAGCATGGACCGCCGTAGTCAGGATTCTGATGGAAAAGGTGCTGTTTGGAGGCAAAATTCGCGAAGATCAGAAAATCCGGGAAAATATACGAAAAATCCTATTTTTCCAGAAGACTAAGGATGCCAGAAGATGAAGTGGAGGTGGGCCACAGGGGGCCCACACCACCCCATGGCGCGGGCAGGACTAGGCCACGCCTGGAGGTGGTGTGGCCGCCCTGGCCCACTCCAGCCTCTCCCCTCTGGCGTATATCATCCTCCCGAAACCCTAAGACTCGGGGAGCGACCACAGAAAGATTCCGCCGCCTCTACGGGGCGGAAAACACCGAGAGAGAAAGATCTCTCTGGCAGACAGATTTCTGCCGAGGGAATTCCTTCCCGGAGAGGGGCAATCGTCGCCATCAACACCACCATCAAGCTGGACTTCATCGAGATCATCATCATCATCACCACCACCATCATCACCATCAGCACCCTCATCACCATATCCATATTGCTGTAACAATTGAGTTGAATCTTGCATAGTTCATCGGAGAAACTTTCTCGGTGTTGATTAATCTTTGTAGTTGATGCTATTGAGTGAACCATTGAATTATTGTTTATGTTCAGATTGTTATACATCATTATTCCATCTTTGATCATGATCCATATGATGTCTTGTGAGTAGTTCGTTTTGTTCTTGAGGACATGGGAGAAGTCTTGTTGTTAGTAGTAGAGTTACGTTGAGAAAGATTCAATAGACTGTTATTTAAGTTGTGGTGTACTTCTTCTAGTGGTGTCATGTGAACGTCGACTACATGGGACTTCATCTATAAGGGCCTAGGGGAATGCATTATGTATTTGGCTACTAATCGTAGGGGTTGCCGGAGTGACAGAAACCTGAACCCCCGTTAGGAAACCATTGCATAAGGGACGTAAGGGTCTTAGAGTTTAAAGCTGTGGTTAGGTTTCTACCTTAATTACTTTCTTGTACTTACGGATGTTTGCAAGGGGTATAATCACAACTATGTATTAGTCTTGGATGGGGCGGTACATTAGCACAGGTTCACCCACACAACACTTAGCAAGCTAGAGAAGATTAATCGACTATATGAAGCGAAAGCACTTGACAGTCTTCCCATGTCTCCTCGAGAACGTTTGATCATCTATAAAAATACGACCAGATTGTCCTTTGCTGCATAAAGGATTGTGCCACTTGCTTCATTTATTCCTACTGTCTTTTGTTTACTCGTACTTTGTTTACTTGCTTTATCGAAAACCCCTAAAAATCTGTTTGCTAAGTATTTGTAGAGAATTCCTGATTCATACCACTAGCCAGCACCTTCCGCTCCTTGTTGGGTTCGACACTCTTACTTATCGAAAATACAGCGATACACCCCCTATACTTGTGGGTCATCAAGACTATTTTCTGGCGCCGTTGCCGGGGAGTGAAGCGCTATTGGAGAGTGGAACTGGTAAAGGAAACTTCTACTGTGAGTATTGTTTACTTCTGCTAGTTGCTTTATTTTCGTTATGGAAAATTCGCTGAGTTTCTTATTTGGTAATGCTACTACCACTGCTAAGGTAGTAGATAGGCCACCACCTGCTGAGAAAGATGTTTTCAAAATATCTACAAGAATTATTGATTGTGTTATGGATAACTACTATGTTGGGGATGGAACTGTCCATCTCGGTGATCATTTACTCTTTATACACGAATTATGCGGGTTGTTCAAGTGTGCAGGTATTACTACAGATCAAGTTAACAAGAAGTTATTCTCATTATCACTAAAAGGAAGAGCTGAGGAATGGAATACGCTGCTGAAGAATGGTCAAGCTCTGGAATGGGAGGAAATAGTGCCTCTCTTTTATTCAAAGTTTTATCCTCCTAGTGAGATTCATAAAGATCGGAATCAAATATACAACTTTTGGCCTCTTGATGGAGAGAGTACAGCTCAACCTTGCGGGAGATTGAAGTTACTAATGCTCAAATGTCCCATTCATGAGCTCCCCAACAATATTATTATCAACAACTTTTATGCAAGGCTCCCTCTACATGATAAATATTTATTGGATGCTTCTTGTGCTGGATCATTCACTCGTATGTAAGAAGAAGCTAAATGGGACCTTCTAGATTGTATTCAAGACAATGCTGAAGCTTGGGAGAATGACAAAGGTAGAAAGTCAGGTATAAATTATGATTATGAATGCATTGAATCTTTTATGGGAACTGATGACTTTCAAAATATTAAAAATGCTTATGGTCTAGACTCTCAAGCTATTGCTTCTTATTTTAAGGCTTTTGCTTCCTGCATTGAAGTGCCTAAAAAGAAGTGGAATAAGTACCATGAACCTTATAAAGATATTGCTAAGAGTGTTCCTGCAAGAAATACTGAAGTATATACTGCTAATCATGTTTTACCTAAACCTTATATTGAGAAAATGCCTTTTGCAGTTAAGGTAAAGGAATATTCTATGATGGCTAGTATGGTAGATGAAAGTATGAATAAAGCTGTTGAACCTAATAAACAAATGGTTGATGAACGTATTGTAGCAAATGTGAAACACTTTGTTGCTAAATATGAAAAAGAGGGACACACTATCCTTTGTAAGGATACCTCTAATATTGTTTCACATAGTAGTGTTATGAGAGCTAGTATTCCTGTGTTTTCTGTTAGGATAAGTGATCAGTGCTATGATGGTCCTTGTGATAGCTATATTGTTAAGTTTATGCATGATACTGAAAGTTATTATGAGAGAGGGAAAAGTGTTCTTATGCATCTCAATAATATCAAGTTTCTCCGTTTTATGCTGAAAGTTTTTATGTTGCACTTATTTTGCCTTCTTATGCAAGTTGCCTTTGGTTTCAATAACTTGTTTGTTTACAAAATCCCCTTACATAGGAAGTGGGTTAGACTTAAATGTGTGTGTTTTTGCTTCTTAATGCTCTCTTTCACTTCAATTCATATCCCTATGAGAGCTTCTTCAAATTATCATGCCCATCTTAATGGCTATAAAGAAAGAGCTTTATTGGAGACAATCCAATTTGTTTTTTCTTTTAGTTTGTTTTTGTTTCTTTGAGTCTTGGAAGTTATTACTTCGGTAATAACTGCTCCTTATCCGTTTTGTTTGGTTTTTATGTCAAGATCAACCACTAATGAGAGAGAAGTAATATTTGGGGAAGTTGCTGTCCCGAAACAGATTTTTGTGCTTCACCGTAAAAATTCGTGACAGATCTCTGTATGTCGGATTGAGCTTTAATTTGTTGTGCTTCTGCCCCAGGTTGTTATATAACTTTCGTTAGTTTTACACTTTTTGATTTGAGCAACAGAAGATTTTCTAAAAAATTGATCTTTACCTGCTGGTCTGTTTTGACAGATTTTGCCAATCTTGCATTTGCTTCTTTATTCGATTTCCTTTTTGAATTATTTTTGGGTTTTCAGAAGGAGTTTCTTTAGTAGCTTTTGTTTTGATGGTTTTCAGTTGAAGTTGGACTCAAAAGGTTTTATCACTTCGTATATAATGTTGCTAATGAGAACTGTGTGAAGTTTTGTGTGAAAGGAATTTCTAGGTAGTGGAGATAATGGTGTAATAAGGAAGAGAAGGGTTTTATAACTCAAGTAATAAGTGTATGAATATGAAGATATCGATGATATTCAAGAGATGACTCTGGAAGAATCTACTAGATACCAAATTTAGAGACCTGCAGAGTCTGTTTTCAAATAGGTAACAGTTCTGGATGTTGGAAACCACGATGTCCTTTGTTGATAGGAAGCCTTTACCTTGGAAGACGGACGAAGATGAGAGGATACCACCACCAAAGGAGTAATTTGTCATCAGGTTTGGCATCCCCTTGGTTTGTTCCAAGCTTGGGGGAGTGCCGCGGTATCTTATCACTATCTTCTATCTTTTTACCTTATTAGTAGAGTCATATCATGAATAGAGGAATTATTATGTAGTATGGTTTGCATTATGGAAGTGTCCCCTCTCTCGTTAGATATGTATCCCTTGGTGTGAGTTACCGTTATGGAATATTAATGAGAAGTTCTATCATCCACTCTTTTGCATAGCTTATATTAGTTTTCAATTCGTGGTTATATGATTGATCTTGTTGTTAGTATTGGTATCACTTTGGGATCATTGAGTTAATTTAGTTGGTTTTGGCAAACCTGGCTCGGTCAGTAGCAACACTTTTTGAGACTTGAAAAGAAAAAGATAGAAGTATTCTAGAGAAAAAAATAATTTCATCATCTTTCTTTCTTGACTTGCCCATAAGTCTAGTATTCTCTAGTTAAGATCTTTTGTGCTTCCAAGGAAGATTGCATGTTTGTCTTTATCACTTGTATGTTTGTTTGTTTCCTTCAACTCTTATACTTGCTACCTAGCCTTGCTAGCCAAAAACCTATACTGAGAGGGTATTCTTCTCGTGCATCCACTCCTTTAAACCAAAACCTTTGCCATTTGTGTCCACCATACCTACCTAGTAACATTATTGCTATTCCAAGTAAATTCTTGTTTTATCTACCTCCCAAATTAAACTTGTTATGTGAAAATTAGTGATTAAAGCTCTCATGGACTTGATGGCACACTTTTCTTTCCTACATTTAATAAACTTGAACCATTGGGTCCTTCTTTGTTGCGCATATGCTTGTGCTTTATGAGTTGAAGTTAGCCGAACCATGTATCATGGGGACCGCTTTCAACACTTCATTGGTACTTGTACCTAGTTGATATCATGTTCTTTTGCTTATGGATCCCGACGGTGTGAAATAAAAGTGGAACTTGTAAGATCATGGAGTTTTTATGTGTGTTAGTGAAACGCTTGGGCCGCTAGCCTAAGCCATGCTTAATCATGGTGGAAACTTGTAGCATAACTATAGTGAGCATTCTATGAAGCATCCTCAATAAAAACCTATGCAAATAGCAAATAAAAAGATCGCTGAGATGCTCACTGTCTGCTTGCCTTGTCATTTTGATTATGGGATAGCTCCTGTGTCATGTGCAAGGGGTACCCCGTTGGCGGTTCTCAATGATACGCATGTATTTACAATGACAAGAGCTTGCTCGTGACTGAAGTAGCATGAGGATCGGTACTCATAAGTAAGGGGCATGAGATTTCAACTTATAACTTGTCAAGCATATCCTCTTAGTTGTGTCACTTTAAACTAACCACCAAAAGATGCCTATGATAGGGGCAATGAGAGCTGAAAGCTAGTAAGTATCATAATTTTTGGGAGCTCTTTATGAGACTTGCAATCCCTGCTTCCCTCTGCGAAGGGCCCTTTCTTTTACTTTGTAGTTGAGTCAGTAAACCTACTCCCTTCTATCTCAGCAAGTATTTTGAGTTGATGTGTTTCATTCATTCATATGATGATTTATTCAATCATGTTTCTTATGTTCCTTGTTTTGCACATTGCTCTTATCTTGATGTTTACTACTTTGAAAGCTTTCATTGAAAAAAATAGCTATTTGTGAACTCCAGCAAATTATCAACTATTCTTCGACCAAGAGCTAAGTTTGCCATTACCAATTATGATTTACTCTATGTATCTTTATTGTGTTTCCTTTACTTATTACAAGTTGAGTTATATAATAGTGAGTTGTCTTCTATTATGATCTATGTATTTGATGAATGTGATGCTTCTTGTCCGTATTCTTTTATCGACTCTTCACTCCATAAACCTGAGGTCATGTTTATTGAGCTCAGTTTCGCTTGGGGACAAGCGAAGTCTAAGCTTGGGGGGAGTTGATACGTCCATTTTGCATCACTATTCCATGTCTTAATTCACTATTATTCATTGATATATTTCATATTGAGAGGTGATACTTATGTTATTTCATCTATTTTTGCATGCTTGATGACTTTTGGAGCATGGACCGCTGCAGTCAGGATTCTGATGGAAAAGGTGCTGTTTGGAGGCAAAATTCGCGAAGATCAGAAAATCCGGGAAAATATACGAAAAATCCTATTTTTCCAGAAGACTAAGGATGCCAGAAGATGAAGTGGAGGTGGGCCACAGGGGGCCCACACCACCCCATGGCACGAGCAGGCCTAGGCCGCGCCTAGAGGTGGTGTGGCCGCCCTGACCCAATCCAGCCTCTGCCCTCTGGCGTATATCATCCTCCCGAAACCCTAAGACTCGTGGAGTGACCACAGAAAGATTCCGCCGCCTCTACGGCGCGGAAAACACCGAGAGAGAAAGATCTCTCCGGCAAACAGATTTCTGCCAGGGGAATTCCTTCCTAGAGAGGGGAGATCGTCGCCATCAACACCACCATCAAGATGGACTTCATCGGGATCATCGTCATCATCATCACCATCATCATCACCATCAGCACCCTCATCACCATCTCCATATTGCTGTAACAATTGAGTTGAATCTTGCATAGTTCATAGGGGAAACTTTCCCAGTGTTGATTACTCTTTGTAGTTGATGCTATTTAGTGAACCATTGAATTATTGTTTATGTTCAGATTGTTATACATCGTTATTCCATCTCTGATCATGATCCATATGATTTCTTGTGAGTAGTTCGTTTTGTTCTTGAGGACATGGGAGAAGTCTTGTTGTTAGTAGTGGAGTTGCTTTGAGAAAGATTCAATAGATTGTTATTTAAGTTGTGGTGTACTTCTTCTAGTGGTGTCATGTGAACGTCGACTACATGACACTTCACCTATAAGGGTCTAGGGGAATGCATTGTGTATTTGGCTACTAATCGTAGGGGTTGCCGGAGTGACCGAAACCTAAACACCCGTTAGGAAACCATTGCACAACGGACGTAAGGGTCTTAGAGTTTAAAGCTGTGGTTAGGTTTCTACCTTAATTACTTTCTTGTACTTACGGATGTTTGCAAGGGGTATAATCACAATTATGTATTAGTCTTGGATGGGGCGGTATATTAGCACAGGTTCACCCACACAACACTTAGCAAGCTAGAGAAAATTAATCGACTATATGAAGTGAAAGCACTTGACAGTCTTCCCATGTGTCCTCGAGAACGTTTGGTCATCTACAGAAATACAACCGGCTTGTCCTTTGCTGCATAAAGGATTGGGCCACTTGCTGCATTTATTTCTACTGTCTTTTGTTTACTCGTACTTTGTTTACTTGCTTTATCGAAAATCCCTAAAAATCCGTTTGCTAAGTATTTGCAGAGAATTCCTGATCCATACCACTAGCCAGCACCTTCTGCTCCTCGTTGGGTTCGACACTCTTACTTATCGAAAATACTGCGATACACCTCCTATACTTGTGGGTCATCTGAGTGCTTCGCCGCACCCGGGGACTGCCAGGTCCAGGACCTCCATGAGGGCTACATCGCACCCGGGGACTGCTACTCCGCACCCGAGGACTGCCGCCTCCAGCCCAAAGGCTGCCGGCTCTGCCGCCCCACCCGGCTGGCCTCCGGACGAGCCTGACCGGGCCATCCGGGAAGAAGTGAATCTGCTAATGCAGGCGGTATGCACCATCCGGGAAACCCCAACATTGGCCAAGCCGTTCATGGATTTCCTAGCCAATGGAGAACTGCCCGAAGAGGAGGTACATGCAAGACAGGTCGAGCGCAGAGCTAGCGTGTACACCATCATCAACAACGAGCTCTACAAGAGCAGCGTTGGCAGCATCTATCAACGATGTGTGAGCCAAGAGGAAGGAATCCGACTGCTGGTCGACATCCACCAGGGCGAATGCGGACACCACGCATCGTCATGAGCCATAGTGGCAAAGGCATTCCACCACGGATTCTACTGGCCCACAGCATTAGAAGACGCTGAGCAGATTGTCAAGGCGTGCAACGGGTGTCATCGGTTCAGCCAGCAGAAGCACACTCCATCTACAGCACTCAAGACGATTCCCATCACCTGGCCATTCGCCGTCTGGGGGCTGGACATGGTTGGCCTTTCAAAACGGCCAGATCCGGCATGGCCCACTTGCTGGTGGCGGTGGATAAGTTCACCAAGTGGATAGAGGCAAAGCCAATAAAGAAGCTGGATGGTCCAACGGTGGTCAAGTTCTTCACAAACATAATCACACGCTTTGGCTACCCCAACAGCATCATAACGGACAACGGCACAAATTTTGCCAAGGGAGCTTTCACGCGATTCTGCCTAGATAAGGGCATCCGCCTGGACCACGCATCTGTGGCACACCCCCAGTCCAACGGGCAGTGTGAGCAATTAAATGGCCTGGTCCTAGCTAGAATCAAGCGCCGGCTGATCGAACCACTAATGCGATCCCCCGGCTGCTGGATTGAGGAGTTGCCGGCTGTGCTCTGGAGCCTTCGCACCACGCTGAACCGGTCCACTGGGTACACTTCCTTCTTCCTCATTTACGGGGCGAAGGCGGTTCTATCCACTGACATCGAGTTCGATGCACCCCGCAAACTACTCTACACAGAACAGTAGGCCAAAGAAGCACAGGAAGACAATGTTGATCTCCTGGAGGAAGCACGCGAACTGGCCTTGTCTAGGTCCACCATCTACCAGCAGAACTTGCGCCACTATCACGCCAGCCAGATACGCAGCGTCTCATTCCGTGAGGGCGACCTGGTGCTAAGGCTAGTCCAAGATACCAAGGGGATGCACAAGCTGTCTCCACCTTGGGAGGGCCCATTCATAGTCAGCCCGACATTGCAGAACAACTCATACTACCTCATCGACGCCCGTCAGCCAGAAAAGAACAAGATGGACCACTCAGGCGAAGAAAGTGAATGCCCATGGAACGCGAGCCTGCTCTGCCCCTTTTACACTTGAGCAAGAAGTGTATGTACCTTACTTTCATGTAATGAACAAGCATAGGAGCCTCGACACAGTCTCGGGGACTCTGCAATAAATAAGCAAGTCATGCTGCACAAATTGGCTTTTCCGGCTGCATTACTCTAACCCCAGAGCTGGCGATCCGTCTCGGGGACTCGCCGGTTGGCCTAGACGGCTGCGTGATCCACGTGGTAAAGTACTGTACGCGGTTCCTAAGGCTTCCTCTTCAGTTCCGGCTACAGACCGCAAGCCGGCTGACAGATCCAGCAAGAGTAGAATGCTCAAAGGCCCCTAAATGAAAATGGCACGAGCAAAACAAAAACATTTGGACGACCCGGATGCACTCTCTCACTCAAAGGCAATGACCCAAACCTGAAGTATCATGCAGTACGCCTACTAAGCTACCCCTTCGACTCTGGCTAAAAGCCAGCAAGGGAACAACATCGAAATTGGCCAATGCTTACTGAGAAAAGGGCAAAGACATTGAAATTGCATGAAACAGCAAAAGTCTCAAAACTAGTTCATATAAGATTACAGTTTGAACTTGCATATGCTTAACCAGGCAAACAACTTGTTTGTTTCTATGTTTGCATGAGCCAAAGTTCAATGACGAGCACCGCCAAGGCGGAGGCAAACAGCTTCCAAGCGGCAGCAGAGCAGCTCAAGGAGCTTTGACCTGGCTGTATTCTCCAGCCGGCCTGAACCTCGGGGACTACACCCTGTGGGTGCGCTCGCGCGCCCCCACACAGGAACCTGCAAAACAAAGAACACAAAGGAGCTTCAACCCAGCTGTATTCTCCAGCCGGCCCGAACCTTGGGGACTACACCCTGTGGGTGCGCTTGTGCGCCCCCACAAAGAAACATGCATGCAAAAGATGCAAAACAGAAAGTGCAAACAAAGAGAGCACAAGCAAATAGACGGAGGGAGGCGATGCTCCCACAGAAGTTCAATAAGTCAAAGATGGACAATTGTTCACACGTCACAAAGAAAATATAAATGTTTCAAGTCACAAATACTCCTAGCATACCGGGGATCAAGTTCATTGAGGGGCAGAAGGGCCGGAGGCATTGGCTGGAACACGGCTACAGGAGGCGACATCCATCGAGGCGGTCTGCGGCGCAGCCGGAGCATCAGTGCGTGGCGCATCCGGGCTGTGGAAGTACCGCTCCGTGCCGGCTGGGTCGCTGAAGTCCCTATCCAGCGCAACATAGCTCCCGATCATCACGCCATAGGAGCGGATGTCGGGAACCTCGGTGTGAAGCTGGTCATAACTGGTCCCTTGGCGGAATCCACGCGAAAGGCTCCGTAGGTCCACATCCGGGTACCAGGACTTCAGCAGCGCCAGCACCATCTCCGCGCCACCTCGAGTCGCCCACTCCCGGGCCACATTCATGAGCTCCGGAGCGCCCTAGAGACGCTCAGCCAGGACATCCATGAAGGCAGGCGGGACGGCCTTGGGCCAGACGTAGTCAAAGACCTCGAGAGCGGCAGCACGGAGCCGGTTCGCCTCCTCGCTGACGACCGTCACCAGCTCCCCCGGGTGGAGATCCTGATTCGGATCCGTCTCGGGAATCTGGCCCAACACCTGATCTGTTGCCTCAGGGTACTGAGTTGTAGCCGGAAAAGAAGGTAGCGATCAGTATTGATCACAAAGGACAAATCCACAAAATGGACTCAAGTCAAGAGCACTTACTGACAAAAATCTCAGCGATCTGGCAAAGCTCCGACAGTGCCGCCGCCTCCTTGTCCTTGGAAGCCTTGAGGGCATCCGCCTGGGTAGCATAGAGCCCCTCTAGGTTCTTCAGCGCCTCGGCCCGGGTGTCCGCAGTCTTCTTGGCTCTATCAGCCTTGCTCTCCATCTGCTGCTGCTGCACAGTCAGTTTGGCGATCTGGTCCTGGCGGGTCTTGTTGGACTCCTCTAGCCGGGCCACCTCGCTGTCCCGGTCCGCCAGAAGAGCTGCAGGAGGGTAACCAATACTCAACAGGAAGCGCGAGAAATCGTGCAATTGGGAAGATACGGCAGAGCGGGCAATCTTACAGCCCAAGTCCCGCGAATTCTTAGCGGCATCGGTAAGACCCCTCTGTGCAAGAAAAGGGATATAAGAACCAAAAGAAACAGCTATGTCGCAAGACGGCAACAAAACAAAAAAATTGGCGACAGAGTACATACCTCGACGGAAGCTCCCAACGCTCGGGCTTGGCCGAGCCCCTGCTCCAGCGCCCCCACCAGCTGGCGGACCTAGACAACGGCCAGAGGCGCTGTCTCTAACAACTGCGCCAGGAGACCATCCAGCGGCGGTGCGCCCCGCGCCGGCATCCAGCCGGTGACCTGGAGGTCATCGTCGCTCACGGGAGCCGCAGAGGGACCAACCTCCGGCTGGGCAGGGGCAACCGACGGTGGCACATCCACCGGCTCCTCACTGGAGTCAGCACCAACCGTCGAGCTGGAGGGAGGCACGGCCGTACCGTCATGCCCGAACAGCAAACCCCCCGCAAGCCGGGAGACAGCCCCGACCCGGTAAAGCGTCGTGGGCTCAGCCGGTGGCACCACCTCCGTCGCTACCGCCTCGAGGGCCAGAGACGGCACAACCTCGGACGCCGGAACCGGCACAGCTTCAGACGCCGGAGCCGGCGCAGCCTCGGACGCCGAGGCCGATGCACTCCCCTAGGCAGCAGGTGAAGGGGAGGACGCGGTGGCGACGGTCGCGGAGCCGGGCAAGGACATAGCCTTGCTGCAGAAAATACAAGAAGTGAGCAACACAGATACAAGTAAGACAATACCCGCACCAAGTGGACAAGGGTACCTACCTGGCAACGCTCTGCATGGTGGCCACAGGGCGAAGGCGACGCGTCTTCTTGGCACCACCTACGGCTGGGGCGGCGTTGGTAGGGGCGGCCCGCTTCCCCCTGCCCCTGGGCGAGGCGAGCTCGGGCAGGTCCACATCCTCGCCATGGGCGGCTATTCCAAGGGCAAGTAAAAGTTAGGATTACAACTACAAGCATAACAAGTTATAGCACCCCGGTAAAACCACTACTAGAAAATTGCGTGTTATTCTTACTTTGTGCATTGCATCCTCATGACAACATCCTCATGTCATCATGCCACATTGCATTTGAGCATCGTTATCATCATGCATATGTTTGTCTAAAAGTATTTTCTAAAAACCTATCTTTATTTTCTAAATCCCCCCTCTCTATTTCAAATATAAAACCCTCGGTCCGCCTAGATCTTTCATTTGGCTAAACTATTTTACAAAAGAATATTTTAAACTAAATAAAATTATAAACTATTTTTTTACCAGGGGAGGCCGCCACCGGCCAGGCCCAAAGGCCCAGCTGGCAGCAGCCTACTACCCCTAATCTAAACACACCCGCTCTAGAAACCCTATCCTAAACTACCACCACCTAGCTCCTGACCAGCAGCCGCCGGACCCTCTCTTACCCGCGGTATACCACACCTGACCTAGACATACACTCGCAGCACCACAGCGGCACATGCACACACCCGCGCGGTGCACGCTGCCACGTCCACGCGCGCACGCCTCACGCCTCCCAGGTGGGATCGATTTCCACCTGCCTCACACGACACGCCCTGGCCCAACTCGCGAGCGACGAGACTGCCCTCGATTCCCCACCTACCACGTCTCTCTCCCCGACGCTCCTCTCCCCAAGTCCCGCCGCCATCCTCTTCTCCTGGCCGCGTCCCCCTCCTCCGGTCGCCGTGCCTCGGCCTCTGTTCCGTCCACTTCCATGGATGCCCCCATTCTACTCTTCGTCATCCGTGCTCTCTGCCTCGCCGCCTCTGATCTCCGCAGCTCCGGCCTCATCCGCCGCCTGCGCCGAGGCCTGCCATCGCCGTCCCCGACCCAAGCCTTGTGGCTCCTTCCTGTCTCCACCGTCCTCTGGCCATGCTGCCATGCCTCGCGCCTCCCCGAGCACCGCCAGCAGGCATGCCGTCGCGGCCCTGTCTCGACCACGGACCCGCGTCGCTCTCGTCTGAGCCCGAGCTCCTCTCTGAGCCGCCATGGCCGCCCATGCGAGCCTTGGTCGCGCCGCCCTACCCTCTCCAGCAAGCACTCCGCTCGCGCGCCACCGTCGCATGCCCATTGTCGTCCTCACCTCTCCCACCGGCCCTGCACCACTCCCGAGCGGCCGCCTCTACTAGCACCGCTGCCGCCTCTTCCTCTGCGAGAGCGCCGCCCTATCGTGCCCCTTGTCATCATCAACCAGCCCCGCCTTGGCGCCCTCACTCACAGCCATGTGCTTCCCCGGCCTCACCCGTCGGCCTCCACCACTCGCAGCGTCGGGCCCCGCTGCCTATGTCTGCTGACCGGAGCATCTAGTCGCAAGGAAGCATCGCCATCCTGCTCTAACGCGGCCTCGACCCTCGTGTCTGTCGCCAAGATCTCGTGATGTCTCCGTCCAAGCCCTTGCACGTCAAGGCCCCTACTTCTCTGTTTTCCACGAGTTCCTTGTATCTTCTATTGGTAAAGATACAGTGGCAACCAGAAGAGTATGGTACATGGCCACATGAAGAACACCAACACCCATGAAGCTTCTGTTCTATCTGATGCCCTTTGTGTAAGGTTCACCTTATCTTCCTATGGACCAAGTTCCTCTCGGCAAGATCTTCTTTGTTGACACGATCGCATCAACCATGTATTGAGAATTCACCCAAGTATCCCGACACGGATCCACCGATGCCTGAAGATGTACATGAGGAATTCCGACAAGACACGCAGGTTGTACTTCATGGACCGCAAGACCTTCTTCCTGGAGTCCAAAGACCGATCCTATCGAGACCGAACCCGGACCCTCGGCACCCAAGATCTTCAATCTGACATGTGTGACCCCTATCTATCCTTATTTTATAAATGCCATATAAACTTGTTGCATTTAAATTGTTCGTGTCGCATACATATTTTGTGGTTTGGGGGCATTATGCTGATTCACCTCATAATTAAATACGGACTGTTTATGCGGGATACCTTTGTCTTATTCTGGACTCCATTTAAATTTGTGTAGTGAACTGATGCCATGTTTTGCCTTGTTAAGACAACATTTAAATTGCAGGGTATCTAAACAACTTGAACCTCCTAATTAATTGTCGGGACCTTGGTTCCGTCTAATATTGTCTAATTGCACCGCATCTTTGCCATGTCATGCATCATGCTCAATCTTTTATCGTAGTATTAAATAGTGCATCTGGTGTTTCTTTTAGTGCATTGCTTCTTCGCGGATTAGGCCGTTGAGTGGATGTGAGTACCGATAAGTTCTTCGGATAATGTATCTTCGACAGTGTTTCCAAGGCGAGCATTCTCCTTCTTTCTACCTATTTTGCGTTTATAGTCTTTACTTCCTCCTATTGATATATTGCTATCCTTGTTGCGATGCTTTAGTTTCCGTGCACCATTTACATTCCCTCCAGCCTCTATATTGCCTTGGATACATCCTATTGCCTATTGTTTGATAGACAGTCGGCCTTGCGAGTCATAGTTGTTTGCTCAGGTGTTGCTTTGCCTCATTGTTGTTCCACCATTGTTGGGAGGTTGGCACATGCTTAATGGTGGAGATGATCATGACTTTAATTTCAACTGATAATTAAAATGCTGGAAATAGATATAACTAATGTAGAGGCACCGGTGGGCAATAGCTAATATTTGGTTCTTCCATGCTCACTTGTGTCCCGTAGGACCTGAGTACTTGATACTTGTTCCTTGACTATTCACACTATCCACATACGGGAGACTCTATGAATCCCCCTTTGCCTGAGCTTGATTCACACTTTATTTCTTTGGGCCACAAACTAGTTTGGGGCTTTATTACTATCCTGTACTTATGCCATGCTTTACTGCTTTATTTACAATTGTGCGTGGAGCACCTATACTATTTAGGAATTGCGGAGTGTTTTCGCGGTATCGACAAGCCCAGTCACACTTTCGGGTTCCCAGTCGTTTACAGCCATTGGCGCAAACCTTGGGTCTGTCTCGGAGCCGGCCAACTTCGTTCTGGGTAGCTTAATGGGGTGGCCCCCTGAAATAATTTATGAATCCTGTGAATGCATTATCGTGAGGCCTCGTTGCGTTTTATTTGGTTCTTCCTGAGGTTGATTGTGTGTGTTCTCCTATTTGTGCATCCATGCAGGGTAAAACTTTCTGAAAGCCGTGTCCGCGGTGATGGACGACTTGGAGCACAGTATCTCGATCATAGACAAGTATAACTAAAGTAGTGCTATAAAATTTGACTTTGGTATGACTAGTAATTAGTGTCATTATAATGGAATGATTAAATAAAAGTGCCAACAACTGCTGGATTTGGGAGGTCTCATGCTATTTGTATCTGACTAGTAAGTGTTGTAACTACAACCGAATGGTTAACTAACACTGCCCATGGCTTATGATATCAGGATGACTCGTGCTATCTATATCTGACTAGTAAGTGTTGCAACTATAATGGAATGAATAAAACTGCCAACTATGTGAGTCCCTCGGTTTGACTTCCTCGTTTGGTCTCGAGGGGGAATACCAGGATGGGTATGATTTGTTTTAGTATCAGGTGGTTCCGAATAGGTCCTTCTTATCCCTCTCTAATAGCCGATAGTTGTACCGAGTCTCTATAGGTTGTTTAGTGTATGCTTGATTGCTGCTTCAGTCCACCGTACCTATGTAGGCGAGAGCCGACGAATTCTAGACTCGCCATGTACTGGCCTCAGTACTGACCGCTCCCCTTTTTCCTTTGCCCTTTGTCGGCACCCTTTTGTTTGACATGTATAAGTTCGACGTCGTTAGGAAGGTAACCCTTCCGGCTTGGCCTGGGTAGGGTTATGGACACCATTGGTTATTCTTCAGGGCTCTTAGCCCCATTTGCATCTTATCCATACTCGGATTTTGTATCGTTTTCAAGGTGATTTGGATCTTGTACTGTATATCTTTATTCTTGACTCATGGAGTCGTTGTTGTATATATATGTTTCTATGGGTTCCATCATGGACTATTGTGTAATGTTATTACTTCATTTTCCACTCGCACACAAGTGCCTGGTGGGAATGTTTGAATCGTTTCTATGCGGGTTTGGCCGGAATCGCTAAAACTTGCATAGGGCCGATTCGAGGGTGTTACAAAGTGGTATCAGAGCCCAGTAGTTGCAATACCCCACTGGTCCAGCCTGTAGGATAACCTAGCTAACGGACGAAGTAGACTGTCAAAACTATTTTGCAAAATCGGTTGGATAGATCTGATTAGGTCTACTTTTACTCCTTACCCCTATGCTATTCTCGTTTTACTTCTACATGTTTTGAATCTGCTCTCTTATCTTTACTTCGAGTCCAGGATTTCTCGTGGTTGGTTTTTGTCGTACCTTTAGGGTTTCTAATCCTTTTGCTGCAACGGTGTTTCTATATCTGGTCTTCATGCTATCTGAGGGATCCTTCCTGTGTTGCACTTTTCTTTGCTCCTTCTTTGTGCCTTCCGGTGTTTTCCAACACGGCAATATCTTCTATGCTTGACCTGATAAAGATAATGCATCACTCCTTTGTTTCCGAAGCTTTCCGAACATCGCTTGTCAAAATCTTTAGTCTGAATTTGAGAGTTGGTTGCATAATCCTTCTGTTCGTATACAGAGTAATGATTGAGTGCGGGATGGAGTCGCGACCATACCACTACTCTTATCTTTCGCTTTTCATATTGAATTGGTGGATTAGTGCAATTTTACTCCTTCCATAGAAATTAGAGGTGGCCTTACCTTATGAGACCTCTACCTCCGACTTTGTTTCCCCGGAGTGTTCCCTCAACGGATGGGAGCAACAACCCATTGTTGGTGGTGTCGCAGATTTCAAGATGGACAAAGAACCCTTGTTAGTGGTGTCGCGAGGATCTACACAAAGTGAGAAGACCCAGATCGTCGGCCTCTTCCCTGTACCATGAGGCGGATCTCGAGGGCGAGATCCATTGTTAGTGGTGTCAAATTGTAGCACCCCGGTAAAACCACTACTAGAAAATCGCGTGTTATTCTTACTTTGTGCATTGCATCCTCATGACAACATGCGCATCTCATCATGCCATATTGCATTTGAGCATCGTCATCATCATGCATATGTTTGTCTAAAACTATTTTGTAAAAGCCTATCTTTGTTTTCTAAATGCCCTCCTCTCTATTTCAAATATAAAACCCCTAGTCCGCCCAGATCTTTCATTGGGCTAAACTATTTTACAAAAGAATATTTTAAACTCAATAAAATTATAAACTATTTTTTTACCTGGGGAGGACGCCACCGACCAGGCCCAAAGGCCCAGTTGGCAGCAGCCTACTACCCCTAATATAAACCCACCCGGTCAAGAAACCTTAATCCTAAACTACCACCACCTAGCTCCTGACCAATAGCTGCCGGACCCTCTCTCACCCGCGGTATACCACACCTAACCTATACATACACTCGCAGCACCACATCGACACAAGCACACACCCGCGCAGTGCACACTTCCACGTCCACGCGCGCACGCCTCACGCCTCATGCCAATACCTGGCCATTGGGTCGTGCCTTCATGGGCTGGCACGTGGGCACGCGTGCTTTGGCACATTATGGGCCGGCCCGGCATGCTACTTAGCGGGTCGTGCCCGGCCCGCGGCCCGGCTAGGGCTGTGCCTGGGCTCCTACCCCAAGCCCACGTGCCGGCACGGCACGCCCCCCGTTAAGAGTTTTTTAATTTTTTTTAATTTTTATACCATTATATGTACAGTTTTAATATTAATTTTGATAAAATATAGTATTAAAAGATCTTAATGGGCTGGCCCGTTAGGCCCGTTTAGCTAACGTGCCATTCCTGGGCCATGAGGTGAAGCCCACAGGCCGGCACGGCACGACACGATATGGCCCGTTAGCTTAACGTGCGTAGGTGGGTCGTGCCGTGCCGAGCACGCTAAGTTCATAGCGGGTCGTGCCGTCCCGTAGCCCGGCCAGTTGGCCAGGTATGCTCACACTTCCCGAGTGGGATCGATTTCCACCTGCCTCACACGACACGCCCTAGCCCCACTCGCGAGCGACGAGACATCCCTCGATTACCCACCTACCACCTCTCTCTCCCTGACGCTCCTCGCCCCAAGTCCCGCCGCCATCCTCTTCTCCTGGTCGCGTCTCCTCCGGCCGCCGTGCCTTGGCCTCTAGTCCTTCCACCGCTAACATGGACGCCCCATTCTACTCTTCATCGTCCGCGCTCTCCGCCTCGCCTGCTCTGATCTTCGCAGCTCCGGCCTCCTCTGCCGTCTGCGCCAAGGCCAGCCATCACCGTCCCCGAGCCGGGCCTTCTGGCTCCTCCCTATCTCCACCGTCCTCTGGCCATGTTGCCATGTCTCGCGCCTCCCCGAGCACCGCCCACAGGCACGCCGTCGCCAAGATCTCGTGATGTCTCCGTCCAAGCCCTTGCACGTCAAGGCCCCTGCTTCTCTGTTTTCCCCGAGTTCCTTGTATCTTCTGTTGGTAAAGATACAGTGGCAACCAGAAGAGTATGGTACAGGGCCACATGAAGAACACCAACACCCGTGAAGTTTCTGTTCTATCTGATGCCCTTTGTGAAAGTTTCACCTTATCTTCCTATGGACCAAGTTCCTCTTGGCAAGATCTTCTTCGTTGACACGATCGCGTCAACCATGTATTGAGAATTCACCCAAGTATCCCGACACATATCCACCGACGCCTGAAGATGTACGTGAGGGATTCCGAGAAGACACGCAGGTTGTATTTCATGGACCGCAAGACCTTCTTCCTGGAGTCTGAGGATCGATCCCGTCGAGACCGAACCCGGACCCTCGGCACCCAAGATCTTCGATCTGACATGTGTGACCCCTATCTATCCTTATTTTATAAATGCCATATAAACTTGTTGCATTTAAATTGTTCGTGTCACATACATATTTTGTGGTTTAGGGGCATTATGCCGATTCACCTCATAATTAAATATGGAGTGTTTATGCGGGATACCTTTGTTTTATTCCGGACTCCATTTAAATTTGTGTAGCGAACTGATGCCATGTTTAACCTTGTTAAGACAACATTTAAATTGCAGGGTATCTAAACAACTTGAACCTCCTAATTAATTGTCGGGACCTTGGTTCCGTCTAATATTGTCTAATTGCACCGCATCTTTGCCATGTCATGCATCATGCTCGATCTTTTGTCATAGTATTAAATAGTGCATCCGGTGTTTCTTTAGTGCATTGCTTCTTCGCGGATTAGGCCATTGAGTGGATGCGAGTATCGACAAGTTCTTTGGATAATGTATCTTCGGCAGTGTTTCCTAGGCCAGCATTCTCCCTGTTTCTACCTATTTTGCGTTTATAGTATTTACTTCCTCCTATTGATCTATTGCTATCCTTGTTGCGATGCTTTAGTTTCCGTGCACCATTTACATTTCCTGCAGCCTCTATATTGCCTTGGACACATCCTATTGCCTATTGTTTGACAGACAGTCGGCCTTGCGAGTCATAGTTTCTTGCTCAGGTGTTGCTTCGCGTCGTTGTTGTTCCATCATTGTTGGGAGGTTGACACATGCTTAATGGTGGAGATGATCATGACTTTAATTTCAAGTGATAATTAAAATGCTGGGAATAGATATAACTAATGCAGAGGCACCTGTGGGCAATAGCTAATATTTGGTTCTTCCATGCTCACTTGTGTCCCATAGGCCCCGAGTACTTGATACTTGTTCTGTGACTATTCGCACTATCCACATACGGGAGACTCTATGAATCCCCCTTTAACTGAGCTTGATTCACACTTTATTTCTTGGGGCCACAAACTAGTTTGGTGATTTATTACTATCCTGTACTTATGCCATGCTTTACTGCTTTATTTACAATTGTGCGTGGAGCACTTGTACTATTTAGGAATTGCGGAGAGTTTTCGCGGTATTGACAAGCCCAGTCACACTTTCGGGTTCCCAGTCGTTTACAGCCATTGGCGCAAACCTTGGGTCCGTCTCGGAGCCGGTTAACTTTGTTGCGGGTAGCTTAATGGGGTGGCCCCCTAAAATAATTTATGAATCCTATGAATACATTGTCGTGAGGCCTCGTTGCATTTTATTTGGTTCTTCCCGAGGTTGATCATGTGTGTGTTACTATTTGTGCACCCCTGCAGGGTAAAACTTTCTGAAAGCTGTGTCCGCAGTTATGGACGACTTGGAGCACAATATCTCGATCATAGACAACTATAACTAAAGTAGTGCTATAAATTTGACTTTGGTATGACTAGTAATTAGCTTCACTATAATGGAATGATTAAATAAAAGTGCCAACAACTGCTGGGTTTGGGAGGTCTCATGCTATTTGTATCTGACTAGTAAGTATTGCAACTACAACGAAATGGTTAACTAACACTGCCTAATGCTTATGATATCAGGACGAATCATGTTATCTATATCTGACTAGTAAGTGTTGCAACTATAATGGAATGAATAAAACTGCCAACTGTGTGAGTTCCTCGGTTTGACTTCCTTGTTTGGTCTCGAGGGGGAATACCAGGCTGGGTATGATTGGTGTTAGTATCAGGTTGTTCCGAATAGGTATTTCTTATCCCTCTCTAATAGCCATTAGTTGAACCGAGTCTCTATAGGTTGTTTAGTGCATGCTTCGCTGCCGCTTCAGTCCACCATACCAATGTAGGCGAGAGCCGCCGAATTCTAGACTCGCCGTGTACTGGCGTCAGTACTGACCGCTCCCCTTTTTCCTTTGCCCTTTGTCGGCACCCTTTTGTTTGACAGGTATAAGTTCCACGTCGTTAGCAGGGTTACCCTTACGGCTTGGCCTGGGCAGGGTTATTGTCACATCCCAAGATTTTAGAAATTTGGGACTAGAAAAAAATGCATTTGCATTGCATCATTTGCATTCATGAAAAATTTGGGTTGCAAAACACTAGTTTAAACCCTTATTTTGAATTGCTAAAATGCATCTACAAAAGGAATACACTTGGTTTGTGAAATCACTATTTTGAAGTAGTCAAATTATTGACCAAAAAGGATCCTATGTTGATCCTCTGATTTTTTAGAAAAATTTGAAGACAAAAATCAATCCATTTGGAATTAATATGCAAAGGTTATAAAAGAAATAAGAAACATGAAAAAAAAGAAAAAGAAAAAAACTAAACCTACCCTACCCGGCCGATCCACTCGGCCCAGCCCACCTAGCCCGCGCTATCCGTCGCTCGCTCCCTTTCCCCGTGCAGCACGCAGCCAGCCCAGCGAGGCCGCAGCTAGCCCAACACCGCTGCAGCCCAACCAGCAGCGTGCCCCAGCCTGCTCTCCCCCCTCTGTTGCCGACAGGTGGAGCCCACCTGTCAGCACCCACCTCGCACCGGAGGCCGTTGTCAGCACGGGTTCATCACCATCCGAAACGAAACCGAATGAACCCCCTCCGATTTCCACATGATTTCGAGCCCCCTCCACACGATATCTTGGCAAATAAATAGCCCTCGAGATCCTCTTCCAAATCCCTTTGGAATCCTAGCTAATCACGCTGCCAGACTTGCAATATTGCTCGCCAGAGTACATCATGTCACCACCGCCATTGGAACCAGATCGAGGTCAAGGACGGCGCCACCGACCACCCCCCGACTACCCTTTTCCCCCTACCCTCCTTATTTCCCTCCACTTCATCCTCTCACCGTTTATCCCCTCCTTCAGCTCACCGGAGTGACCACCCGAGGACGCTGGAGCTCGCTGTCGTCGGAGCCACTCCAGCCGCCTGCCGCCGTCGTCTGAGGGATCCCTTGTCCGCTAAGTCATAGCCTCCGAGACCGAAGCTCTCCGCCGCATACCGTAAGCCTCCTCTCCGTGCCGAAGAACCGCCGGAGCGCCGCCTGCCGCCGTCGCCGAACCGCTCCACCGTCGAGTCAGGTAAGCGAGGAAGAAAAGCCTCCCCACCATCGGATCCAAAACGAACGGCCGTGATCGCCCGTTGACCTGCGCGGTGGACCGCTGACCGGTCAACCCGCCACGTCGTCAAGACCCCACCATTCAGCGGAAATATTCCCCAGGAATATTCCCTATAGTTTTATGAAAATTGATTAAAAAAAAGAAAACTATTACAACTTCAAAAATTTATATAAAAATATTTACAGCTCCAAAAATAGCATATATTATACCGTTGGACTCACAATCTTGTGTAGAATATTAATATGTAATTGTGTCAGACATTTACTGTAAGTATTTGTCGTGATTATTTAATTGCTTTAATACCCTTTTTGGGGCAATTAATTCACAGAAAATAAAATACAACTCAGAAAAATACAAATGATATACCCCTGGATTCACAAAATTGTATAGAACATGGTTCTAGAATAAATATATAAGTTGACAGTACAGATAATGTTTCACACATTAAAAGGCATATTGTAGTATTTTAATTCTACAAAATGATCTGCAAACTATTTTGACATGAGTCCTTTTGCTACTGGCTCTAAATCAACATGTCTTTCCAGGAGTATGGTTACCAAAAAATTAACAACAATGTTTACAATAGATGATAATTGAAACCGAATAAAGCCTATTAAATAGATCTAATTAATGCAATAAATGGTTTTGATGCATTAAAAAGTTTTCCATGCATGTCATCAACATTTTAATGATCAGAGAACATTAAATAGCTACCAAAATTTTTATTAAAGTGCCATGCATGCATTTATTGCACTGGTTTGATCTCTATGTGTTGTTGTTTATTTGTTGCATTGCTTTCGTGTAGATTGTGAGGATTGTGACCTTGTGATTGCCCGGCTTGTGTGTTTGACTCCGAAAACTACTAAGGCAAGTGGAGCTTCATAAAAGTCCTATTTACTTTCTAGATGCATTGTAGCTTGTTTTGTTTTACAAGTTTTATCCATTGCTATGCTATATCCTATTATGTCGTAGTCTTTCTCGTTAGGTGAGCTACCGTAAGTAGTTGTGCTTAGTTGTGCTTATGTAGACGAGGGTGGGATACACCATGATAAAGATTGTTTTGAAAGAACGTGTTTGGAAAGTTTCAAAACAACTTAATTAATGAACTCTCTGGGTGGATTGGTAATTGCTTGGTTCGTGAATGCTGGGCCCATGTCTATGGTTTTCCCGAGTAGCTCACTTGTGGATGGCCACCCAGGTTTCTGAGAAATGATTAGTGTCTCAATTTGGCGGCTTACGTGTATAGCCATATGCCAGTGAGTTATGGGTGGCTGGATGGACTTAGTAGGTCGTGGCGACCCGAGCTCTTTGTATCCAGAGATGTAGTGAATGCGATAGGTTGGTACGGTGCGTGGATGGGCTTGTGGAGATACTTCCCGAATTGTCTCTTCTTGGGCTTCTCCCTATCATGAATCAATATGCGTGTCATGTTACGAGCGGGTCGACCAGGTCATATGGGTAAAGTGTACAACCCCTGCAGGGTGTAAAACTAAGTACTTAGCCGTGTCCCCAGTAATGGACAATTGAGTTGCTGGATTGTGGGTGCTATGACATGTTCTCATTCATTCTAACTTGTAATTGCTAAAATTTGTGGTTGAAATGTAATTGGGTTGTGTGATGAAGATCAAATGTTTTATAAATGATTTACAAAAGATAGGATAAAGTATTTTGCTGCTACAACTAAGCCTGAACCCCACAAGCCAGATATGCATGTAGATATTAGTCTTGCTGCTTCTCTCATAGTTTCACTTGCCAGTACATTCCAAGTATTGACCCTTCGGGGCTGCTATGTTTTATGTTGCATGTTACTCTTCCGATTACTCTGAGTAGTTGTGTTGGTTTCGGTACTCCACTCAACAGTTGTTCGCCCGTGGCACAATTGAAGATGGAGCCTACTATCTGTTTATGCTTCCGTATGCTACTTTGTTATTTGAGCTAGCCTTTGAGCTATGCATTATGTAATAATTGCAGATTCTAGATCATTCAATGTAATAATGATGCATTGTTACATTCTTTGGTATTCATCTGTACTGTGTGTGCCAGTGAACCAATCCAAGGATTGGAACTATACACAGGAACTCAGCCTTATCAGGCGAGGGTGTTACAGTTATGGACACCATTGGTTATTCTTCAGGGCTCTTAGACCCATTTGCATCTTATCCGTACTTGGATGTTGTATCGTTTTCAAGGTGATTTGGATCTTGTACTGTATATCTGTATTCTTGACTCATGGAGTCGTTGTTGTATATATATGTTTCTATGGGTTCCATTGTGGACTATTGTGTAATGTTATTACTTCGTTTTCCACCCGCACGCAAGTGCCTGGTGGGCATCTTTGAATTGTTTCTATGAGGGTTTGGCCGGAATTGCCAAAACTTGCATAGGGCCGATTCGGGGGTGTTACACAAGTGCAAGCATAACAAAGGTAGAGAGCAAATTGTCACCAGGTGGGAACTTGCAGCCCTCGTCTGCCCGCATGGAAACCGGTCCACCTCCGTGGGCGGAGCCTTCGCTGGCTTGAAGTTCGCGACGAAGTTGGGGAGCTCGGTGTCCCCCATACCGTCCTCTGCTAGGTGCGCCGTGAAAAGCTACTCAACAAGGGAAGATAAGAGGCACGAAACGGGAGTCCCTCAGGAAAATGCACCCGAAGAAGAGCAAGAAAAATATAACTTCGGTAGTAGCCGGCCGCGGTGGTACGGCTGGCAGGAGAACTCCCACTCCTCATCCAGTGCCCTTCGAGATGCTGGCAAGCCATTCACGGAGGAAAGCGTACGGCACATCCAGTGGGGATACCTGGTTGGGATCCAAAAGGCCAGAGAGGTGGCACATCTTGTGCGACCGGTGCTGTAGCGGGAACACGCGGGTCGCCATCCAGGACAACAGAATGTCCCGAGCGGTGAGCCACTCCTTCTCCATGAGGACGGCCAGCCGGGCGCCCATCCGGTCGATGTCGCCCTGGGCGCCCAAGTGCTGGACGGTCCAGGCCTTCCTGCTGGAGGGATGTTGGGGAAGGACGGGACCTTGATGAAGTCCACCTCCGTGTTGTTGCGCACGTAAAAATATGAGCGCTGCCAGAGCTTGACGGTGTCGGGGAGCTCCAGACGGGGTATGGGCGCTGATGGCAGCGAGTAGATGGCGCAGCAGCCCGTCTCCGTCAACGGACCGCCCTTCCCCACCACCTGCACCTTGAAGTGGAAGAACTTCAAGAAATTCGCGGCGTCGGGGCAGACGCCGAGGAACGCCTCACAGCAAGTCACATGATGCGACAACATCGACATGGCGTTCGCTTCGAGGTGGTGAAGCTGCATATCAAAGGTGACCAGCAGCTCCAACATGAAGCGGCTCAGCGGCAGCCCGAGGCCGCGAGCGAAGTGGGCGAGGAAGACGATAGCCTCGCCAGGCTGTGGGTGGGGCACCAGCTCGCCCTCTGGCGCGAGGTGAGGGCTTGTTTGTCTGCGGTACCAAAGTTGGCAGGCTAGCGCATGGCGGTACCTAAGTTGCCTGAAATTACCGCGTTTCGAAAAGTTGGGCCGCCAACTACCGAGAGGGGCATTTCGATGCAAACTCGTCTCATCCCTACCAAATCCAAACATGCTGTGAAACTGCCCGTGAAGTAGACGGTCGGGACCCTCATGTCAATAATATTTCCGTGACGCGAGCGCCAACGCGGCAACCATGTAGGCGAAACGAGATACTAAAGGAGCATCGTGCGTTGACCAAATTCACAAATCCACCCCTCCCTCCTTTCGCATGAACCCTAGCACCGGCGGCGTCGAAATCCCCTCTCCAACCAGAATGATCTCTTCGGGCATTTGACTTCCGGTGCCAAGTTGCTGTGCCTACTCGCTGCTACGGAGCTCTAATGCCGAATGTCGTGCCAGCCGTTGTGACGATCTAGCCCGCCTCTACCGCCGATGAGCTGAGCAGCGTGGAGGATGGCAGATCCATTTGCCGAGGAAGAAGTATTCTGGCTAATTCGGGTGAGCTACTCTTCTCTTTGCTATTCGCACTACCTATAACTGCTAGCTGGCTATTGACATTACAGAGATATATCGAACATAGAATTGTTTGCTAGCACGACGCTGACAAACAATTCTTATCTTTTGTCTCCAATTTTCTGTCAACTAGGATCTCCGCTGAACCCAACTGCACGGTTCTGGTCACCATCTGTGGCTACCTCATTAAATTAGCACATGGGAAGAGCACGTCGAAAGAGGCTCAGAATCTGAAGATGGAAGTAGCGCATGTGCAGTTATGCACTATCCCTGGTTTGGTTGCTGCTGTGCGTGAACTTGTTGACATGAGGCTGGAGGAGACTGCATGGTTCAGCCTCCTTGATGAACAAGGCTTCAAGGTTCCTATAGCGTGTGACAGTCAGCTAATTGGGTTGATGAAACAGCATGTTAGGCTTCGCGTGGTTATGCTGGTGTGTAACATAGTGGACGAGGAAGCTCCTGCTACTGGGAGTCGCCCAACTATTATTGGACAGGGAGGTCTAACTCGAACCCCTGCTGTTGTTGAGCAAAATGTGGTTCCTCGTCCACGACATGCTTCTGTCAGGAAACCTCCTTGTAGGAGTCCCCGTATTGCCGTTGTGGAAAACTCAGCTCTGGAATCTGCTGGTACTGGTCGTCCCCTTCCCCGTGCCCGTGTTGCTGCAGCTGCTGCTCACCCAATCCATGCCGCTGTTGAGCAAACTAAGGCGTCCGGAGGCTGCCCCGCTGTTGTTGCCAAGACCGCCGCCTTGTGTGCTGCTCCTCCTCAAATTGTCCTCAAGTTGTGCGAACTCGTGCTTTGGAATCTGCTGGTACTGGTCGTCCTCGTGTTGTTGTTGATCTGGACGCTGTTGACCCAATCCCTGCCGCTGTTGAGCAAACTAAGGCTTCCGGAGGCTGCCCCACTGTTGATGCAAAGACTGAACCATTCTCTCCTCCTCGAACCCGTGCTCGGGTTCAACGAGCTGCTGGTCTGAAGCTAGCTCATGGTCTAGACTCTGCTAGCAGTCAAAACACTTCTGTTGTGGGAACTGCTCCTGATCGTCGAGGTGGCATGGCAACAACTGATCCTATTGTGGCTGCCGTTAGAAGGGGCCCTGCCTGTCCACCATGTAATGTAGCTCCCGCTGCTAAGGGCCCTCGCCTTGCTCCTGGTCATGGTACTTCCACCAAGGTTGATCCAGCTAACGATGACGCCAGTGATGGAGGCGGTGGCATTGGGGCTGGGTATGATGGTGCCGCTCCATCTCTCGAACCTCTCGGAGGTTTCTATCATGAGAACCTGATGATGGCAAAGTAATCGTTCATATCGGTGTCGCGGATTATACTGCAAAATTAGATGATGGCACAGAAAAATTCTATGACGAGTTTGATGTAATCCTTGGTAGATACGACCCTGAAGTGGTAGAGTTATCTGACCTGATGGCAATCGTTACGTGTGAAGGTGTTGTGGGGGTCCTCCCAGGAAGCACGTTTGTTATATTATGGTTACATGAGCAAAAAGGCTATCGAAGTGAAAGATACCAGGGATTTAGTCGTACAGTTTACAAGGAAACATTATAGAGGTGAAGTTTACTTCCACTTGGTAGTGCTCATGGTTGGAGAGGAATTGGAACTCGACAATAGAGATGATGGACTTTAGAAGGCATGCATGACCTAATCCATGGCAATCACTGGGCTGGTGCGACTGAGGGTGGCTTCGAACAGAGGAGAGTCTTACAGAGGAGCATCATAAGAGGAGCAAGAAGAGCATCCCTAGAAAGGGCACCCCGAAGAAGAACGTCACCAAGGAGACCACGCCAGAGAACGAGGACGCCCAAGAGTCGCACGACAAAAGGCCCATGCCGCAGAGTACACCCCTGAGATCCAGTCGAAATGCCACACTGAAAGGTAGCAGCAAAAACGCTAAGAGGGCTAGCACGGTGGTGAACACTCCCAGGAGTGGTAGCAAACAGGCGAAAATGGCCAGCACGGAGGCTACCACACCCAGTGGGAGCAGAAAAAAAACACTAATTTGGAGCGGAACACGCCGCTGTCAGGGAATTAATGCCAGCACGAAGGAGAACACGCCCAATAGTAGCAGCAAAAGGGCTAATTTGGAGCAGAACACGCCGCTGAGGTCAGGCAATAATGCTTGCACGAAGGAGAAGACGCCCAATAGTAGCAGCAAAAGGGCTAATTTGGAGCGGAACACGCCGCTGGGGTCAGGCAATAATGTCAGCACGAAGAGAAACACGCCCAATAGTAGCAGCAAAAGGGCTAATTCGAAGAAGAACACGCCGCAGAGGTCAGGCAATAATGCCAGCACCCTGGAGGCCAACACCCGTGAGGGGAGGCAGTAAGGAGATCACACCCAAGAGCGGGCAGCAAAAGGCCTAGTTCGATGGGGGAATGGAACGTGGAGTCAAGCCCTACTGATACCATCAGGAAAGTTTTACATCAGGAAGGAGGATGTACACAGGAAGAGCAAGAGGGTTCTGTACACTCAAGATGAAATTGATTCTGACTGCTGTTTGTCCACTGAAGTAGTTGGGATGCATGCAAACGTAAGACCACCCCATGTGGGTTGCAGCAGAATCAACCGAGTGTCTTGGAGAAAACAGAGTTGCCAGTCAGGTGGACTGGGGCAATGTTCCTGTCCATCCGAGTGGAGACGATGGTGCAGACCCACACATGGTAGTCAATATGATGGTGTGCAGTACTAGGCCTTAGAGACGATGGCGAAGATTCTGAATCAGATGAAGAAGCAGGCACTGTAGAGGATCAAGAATCTGGTGATGATGAAATAGACGAGGAAACTTAACGACGAGGATGGTATTCCAGTCGATGATTGGGTGTTGGAGTAGAAAGAAATGAAACATGACCATGAGTATCCTATAATTTCGGTCGGCACCGAGTTCAGGAGCACGCATGAGTTCAGGATGTTGTTCCGGCATTTTTGTACAATCAAGGGGGAGTTCGACGTTTATCGACTGAAGAACTCCTGCCGAGAGGTATGAGGCCTTTTGGCAAGTTAACGTGGATGAATGGACGGGCCAAGGTACATTGTCCATGGAGGATCACAGCAAGATCTTTACCTGCGTCGAGTGCAATTAGGGTATTGGGGCAATGAATGCAGCAAACCATTAGAACTCTCTCTCTCTCTCTGTTTCACTCTATAACTACAATTGAATGTGGCGATATCTTTCTGGACTAGTCAACTCTGCTTATCTTTTAATGAATCTGTGTTGCAAGGTTAACAGAATGGGCCCTCCACACATGTGTCTGACAGGCACCAACTGAATCTTCAATGGCTGATACGGAGTGGGTGGCTATGCAATCTATGGTCCATACTAAAGGAATAACCCTAAGGAGACCGCGAATAATATTCAAGAGGTAGCCTCGGTTCTAGAAATACAACATTGCCCTTCGTATTACCGTTTTGGAAAGGTAAGAGACTAAGCTCTGGGGGTCTTGCACGGGGATTGGACCAATAGCTTCAGGAATGATGTAAACCACTTTCAATGGCGGAGGTACAATCTAGGTGTCCGTGGAGTGTTGTGGGCTGGACACCGAATCAGAAGGTGGTAAAATATATTTCCAAAAAGATTTTTCATGGCGCTTAAACCTTGCATCGATGGATTCAAGGGCGGTTGTAGGCCGTATCTGAGTGTAGACACACTGTCCTAACTGGCAAATGGAAAGGCTGCCTGCCATCTGCCACATCACTTGATGGTCACAACTGGATGTTCCCAGTGGCATTCGGGCTGTTTGAAACAGAAACGGAGGAAAACTGGGTCTGGTTTATGAGGCAGCTCAGGAGATCAATAGGCCACATGGATCCATTGGCTATATCCACGGATGCATGCAAAGGGCCGACGGATTTAGTGAAGGAGGTGTTCCTCGCGAGCTGAAGGTAGAGAATCCATGCCCATATGATGCTCAACTTGTACTCACACTACACAGGCAGCGTATTTCGTTACATGTTTCCTGCTGCTAGAGTTTACAAACCTAGTAGCAGCGATTATTTCATGAGCAAGATTTTTGCCGAAGCCCCTGAATTCCAGAGTACTTAGCCATCCATCATTCGCAGCTATGGAAGAGGAGTCAATTCAACCCTGACATCAAAGTTGATTACATAAACAACAACCTTGCAGAATGCCTGAATACCTGGGTGAAGGACATAAAAGTGCGTCCTG
>OU342743.1:153417885-153499370 GCA_910589775.1 Avena eriantha | reverse complement strand
TTGTGGAAAAGAACACACATGCAATGAGTCTAGTGGATCCATGTGTGGTTTGTGGAAAAGAATACACATGCAATGCACTCTAGTGCGGTTTGTGGTTTAGTATAAGAACAAACAGGCAATGACTCTAGTGGTTCATCCATGTGTGGTTTGTGGAAAGAACACCATGCAATGACTCTGGTTTGATCCATGTGTGGTTTGTGGAAAAGAACACACATGCAATGACCACTGGTGGATCCATGTGTGGGTTGTGGAAAGAACACATGCAATGACCACTGGTTGATCCATGTGTGGTTTGTGGAAAGAACACACATGCAATGACTCTAGTGTTGGTTTTAGTATCAGAACCACACATGCAATGACTCTAGTGGTTGATCCATGTGTGGTTTGTGGAAAAGAACACCATGCAATGACTAGTGGTTGATCCATGTGTGGTTTGTGGAAATAGCACACATGCAATGACTCTAGTGGTTGATCCATGTGTGGTTTGTGGAAATAACTCACATGCAATGACTGTAATGGGTCCATAAGTGGTTTGTGGAAAGAACGCACATGCAATGACCACTGGTGGATCCATGTTGGTTTTAGTATAAGAACACACATGCAATGACTCTAGTGGTTGATCCATGTGTGGTTTGTGGAAATAACACACATGCAATGACTCTAGTGGGTCCACATGTGGTTTGTGGAAAGAACACACATGCAATGACCACTGGTTGATCCATAAGTTGTTTGTGGAAAATAACACACATGCAATGAGTCTAGTGGATCCATGTGTGGTTTGTGGAAAAGAACACACATGCAATGACTCTACTGCTGGTTTGTGGTTTTAGTATAAGAACAAACATGCAATGACTCTAGTGGTTGATCCATGTGTGGTTTGTGGAAAGAACACACATGCAATGACTCTGGTTGATCCATATGTGGTTGGTGGAAAGAACACACATGCAATGACCACTGGTGGATCCATGTGTGGTTTGTGGAAAAGAACACACGTGCAATGACCACTGGTTGATCCATGTGTGGTTTATGGAAACAACACACATGCAATGACAGTGGTGGATCCATGTGTGGTTTGTGAAAAGAACACACATGCAATGACTCTAGTGTTGGTTTTAGAATAAGAACACACATGCAATGACTCTAGTGGTTTATCCATGTGTGGTTTGTGGAAATAACACAGATGCAATGACTCTAATGGTTGATCCATGTGTGGTTTGTGGAAATAACACACATGCAATGACTCTAGTGGTTGATCCATGTGTGGTTTGTGGAAATAACACACATGCAATGACTGTAATGGATCCATAAGTGGTTTGTGGAAAGAACACACATGCAATGAACACTAGTGGATCCATGTTGGTTTTAGTATAAGAACACACATGCAATGACTCTAATTGTTGATCCATGTTTGTTTGTGGTTTTAGTATAAGAACAAACATCCTCTCTCTCTCTCTATCTCTCTCTTTTTCGTAGATGCCAAAACCTGTGCCCACTCTGTTTGCTACGCCCTGATTGGTTGTCACAGCTGTCACGCGGATCGTTTGCACCAACCGTTGATCCTTTGTGATCCAACGAGGCTCGTTGCACACGTCAAGCCCTTCACAGGACAGCGCGAGACAACATGGACGTCTCCCTCAACGAGACTTATACAAGAAGGAACACGATGCCGTCCATGGAAAAAGTGGTCGTGTGGTCATGTCATGTTTAATCTAGTCTGCAAAGGCTACAAGTCTACTACATGGAAACTGGTCATCCACGGACCACCGGCTATACCATTTTTACTATGCAGCGCGCCTGCACTCTCACTTCCCTCAGGCCCCCACCACACGAACCTTCCACGCGGCAGCCACATCCGGAAGAGCTGTCAACCGGGGCCCTCGAGGAGGCCTAAACGTCCCCGCATTAAAAATCCAGCCTATCGGGTCCTCCATTTGCACTCATCCACTACTCTCTCTTCCCTATCCAGCAAAACACCACAATCTTGAACGTACTTGCATGAACCTTCTCCATGAAACCAGTGCATGGGGGTGAGTGTCCGGGCATCGCCGCCGGGGTGGTGCTTCACGCGACAGATCTAGAGGAGCATCACGCAGCACAGGCCGAGGAGGACGTGTAGTTCAACCCCTTGGGGGACCATGTGCACGCCGGTGCTGACGACTTCGGAGGCGCCGATGAGGGCGTGGAGTTCGACGAACACGCTCCGCTCGTGTACCCGGAGGTACATCTATTTCTACATGTTTCATATTTTTTGCTCGAGCTTAATCTATCCAGGCGTCATAAAAAAATCTAGTCCTAATGATTAGATGCAACGTACGAACCCGTACATGGAGAGATCTAGTCTGTTCTATATGAATCCACATTATTTATTTATTAATAAGTTACCAAGAAAACAAACCACATTAATTTAGGAGCGAGCTGGGGAGACGGCCGTAATGAACTCCTGAACCTGTATAGACATGTTATTGCATCAAAAGTAACTTGGAATGGTGGAAGGAATATATATTTATTATTTTGCTCATTTCGGTTTGTATTCCATACATTACAGGTGTATTCAAGTGAGATGGACTCTGACAAGGAGACCAGGGACAACAAGAGCCGCCATGTCATGAAGAAGCTCAAGAGCGGGATAATCTCTTTCTGCACTCGACTTGGGGAGCTCAGGTGCCCTTTCTATAAGAAAGGAGTGAACCCGAGGATTGCCAGCTTGATTCCGCATGCGGTTGGCATCGGTAAAAGCCCGACTAGTAAACACAAGTCGGCGACCAAGGCTAACCACGCTGCTTATGGAAAGTTCCTGAGGGAGTATGTCAAGAACGACCTAGTGTCCCCTTACTTAGGAATCAACAACTCCTAGCCGACCAACCCCGTCACTGTGTTGGCCTGGCCACTAATAATATTTAGTTCTCTTACCGTATCTAAACCCTTAAACTATGTGGATTTCTATTTTCGTACGCTTCAAAATATATTCAAGTTCATCTGTTTATGTTGTTAAAGTTCTGGTGGCATACTCGTTATTTTGCATGGATAGACTGGTGCCCTCGACAGATATAAGGGTTATCCTATCCGCCAGATCACAGCGGATCAACGGTTGGTGGGCAAAACTGAGTACAACTTAATCGCCATGGTTAGACACGAGGGAAAAAACGTGACTCACGGTACGCGTGTGAAGTGCACGGGGCGATAGCGGACACGTGTGGCCATGCATGGTGCATTAGCCTACGCGGTGCACGGTAGTGCAACGAAATGCCGCTTCCCATCTCCTTTAATAGAGTCCTCCCCACTCCCACTCCCACTCATCACGCACTCGCTCACTCAACCGTTTCCACCATATCATCACCTTCTGCAAACGCCCAACAAAACCCCAACCATGCCGGCGATGGAGAAGATCGGCGCGGTGGCCATCGGCGCCTCCAAGGCAGCCGGCGAGGAGCCCCCCGTTCCTGTCCGCGCATCCGTCATAGCCTCCGCCGAGGAGGCCCCCGCCGGTCTCAGACAGATCCCGCTAGGCTGGGACCCCTACGAGGAGGTTGTCTACATAAGGCCGGAGAACCCCTACGACACTAGCATCGCCGACCCATGGTCTGAGGTAACCAGGGTTTTCTCCCCTTCCCTTGTTCTTCCCCCGTTCCATCGTTGGATGCTAGATTGTATGTTATTAGGGCTCGGCTGTTCGTATTTTTTATAGTAGCTAATCCTATTGTGTTAGATCTCGATTTTCGATGAATCCCCCTATTCGTAGTTGGGATCAGTATTCGATTTGGTTTGAGATTTGGGGAATAATCGGGAGATCTCATTCGGTTAATTTATGCAAAAAATCAATCCCGATAATCAAAGTATCTCAATCATGTCCTTATTTCACTCTTTGTTTTTTCCAACTGGAGGATATCAGCGACCTCCGCAGCGACGACGAGTCGCAGGACACCAAGACTCGTCATGTGCTGAGGAGGCTAAAGTCCGGTCAGTACAACAACTTCTTCGCTGACGACGTGTACAGGTGCCCCTTCTGCCCCACCAAGAGGCTCCACGGCATGGACTTCAACTCCCTCGTGAAGCATGCCGAGGGCGTGAGGACCTGCGGCGAGTCCGTGAACGTCCACGGCTTCAGGGCCAAGCACCAGGCGCTCGGTCTTCACCTCCGCAACCTCCAGAAGGTGGCTATGAGGAGGGTCGCATGCCCCCGATCAGACCCATGGTGCCCAAGGTCAAGGGGCTGGGCAGCAAGAAGTGGAGGAGGCGCCAGAGGGAGGAGGCGGATGCCCTCCTGGCAGAGGCCACAAGGGGCCACTTATAAGCTGCTGCTGCTGTAAAGCAGCTTCTTTTGTCTTGTCTGTGTTGAAGCAATCCGCTGCTGCTGCTGAGCAGCCTAATTATCGAACCTCGTTAAGTACCGTACTATATAACCTATATTAGCTACTTTATCTACATCTGCTCTGTTTACTGAATTTATTTATGGTGCTGGTTTGTTTTGCTGCTCTAGATTTGCTACCAGATTGGGGTAAAACGATCACAAAAGGAACAATAAATGAAGAGAGAAGCTGCTCTAGATTCCCTACCTTTTTGGGAAAAAAAACACAACTGTTAGAGAGAGAGAGGGGATAAGGCGCTCTTTAAAAAGGTCACTTTAGGTGTCATGGCGCACGTAACAGCCAAGCCTTTGACCAGACGGCACCCCCTTCCGAGCGCATGTGAGGGCTTCGGAATATCGGGAGGGAAAAAGTGAGGACAAACGAGACACAATGTTGCTATAGCTAAATCTAACAAAAAGCTAAATTTGGCTTTACCATGCAATTTGCTAGAGCTCCACAATGTAGCTATTCTAAATCCCTAAACTATGTGGTGCGTTGAAACCTAATGCTTTTCCACTGACACGTGTGTTGCAAAGTTGCTTGATCGTGCATGCTTACACAAGTGGCCTAGAGAGAAACTTATAGAAGCATGGGCAAACGAGCTTCATTTTGGCAAATTTGGGACAAGCTTTGCGCAATCGGCAGGCCTGATCGGCCAGGCGGCTGCCCCTGGGTGCAGGGATGCTAGGTCCATGTCTATGCTTACACTTCTTAAACTTGTTAGGAATTAATAATAACTGTACACTTCCTTCTGTCCTGTCACGTTACGTCGTGTCAGCAACGTGCACCCACTGCGGATCGGCAACGGGACGGTGGTCTACGTGACCGGTCTCTGCCACGCCAAAGCCACGCCGCACACCCGTCCCATCGCCTACCGGGACGGACGCCGAATTTAATCGCTAGGATTGGAAACCATCGGTGCTCGCCCGGTCAAACTTGTTTCCGCATGGGTATGACCGGAATATTGGTAAATGGAATTTAAGCATTGCCTTCTGTCTCCTCAGCACATCACTGTGCAAAAATCCCCAACTCATTCCTTCCGCCGGCACCGCCACCGCAAGAACCATCGACGCTGCCGCACGCACCGCCTCCGCCTGGCCATACCACCGCAACAGATCACTCCACCTCCACGCCCAGTCCCAGCCACCGCTACCGAAACTAGGCCACCGCCGCCGCATTAGCTGCTGCCATGGATGCATAGTACGGCGTGTTCGGCGACGGGAGCGACTACACCGATGAGTACACCGTCACCGCCCATGGCACCACCAAGCTGACGGTCGTCCACACAAATGCGTCAGTGGAGGTGGCCAAGGTCATCGCAATGTACGAGCGGTGGCTACAAGATCCGATGGACAGGTACAAGATCGTCGGCCTTGACCTCGAGTATACCAGAGATAGGAAGAGGACGGCACTTTTGCAGCTGTCCATGCGCAACCACTGCCTACTATATCACGTATGTAGGGCCAAACCTGTATGCCCGGAGCTTCGCAATTACTACATAGGAGGGAGATCTACTTCGCCAGCGTCAACATCAAGAATGACACTCCGAAGCTAGAACTGGATCTCCTCGTTCATGTCATCAATCACGTCGATCTCCAACGTTTGTGGAGGTACCCGGATGGCGGCACGGGGAAAGCCGGCATGGCTAGACTTGCTTCCGACATCATCGACATCGAGTACGCCGGCATGAAAATCGAGTTCCCGAAGCACCTGGACGAGCGATGGGAGTGGAGGCACCTGGATTATGATACGTTCAAGTACGCAACCAGGGACGCGTATGTTTGCTACGAGATGCTCAACAGGATCTGGCGGGTGGGTGAGTGTGATGTTTACCACTACTAGTTTCGCATTTCATTCCTAGTTTTATCTTGCATGTATTTTATCTCACCTATATTTTCTAAGCATTCTGTGTGTAAGAACCAAGCTCGTATGATCCCTATGCTATTAGCTACTTAACCTGTATGAATTACATTCCCCCTTTTGTATGCTCAACATTCATTCTTACAAATTCTATCTGTGCCATTTGCATGCGGCAGAGTCCAGGACTGACATGCATAAGGTGTGATATAGTCATAAGTCATAACCAAACCCAGATTATAGAGAAGGATACAGTCATAAACCAGATTATAGTTTGACAAAGGTAATACAGAGCAGTTCGTAATTGCTCACATAGTGTAATTATGAAATAACATGTTTTCATAAACACAACAATCATGCACTAATAGTCTACATCCCAACCTGTTGGAGAAGGCAACCGATCCCAGGATGCCTTCGGTCGCTTGCCCAGGATCCCAGGATGTCAGCGTACCACGGGTCTATGAGTTCGGAGGCAAGAGAGGCCATCCCGGTCTTGCCGCCCTTCGTCCCTGGGATCCAGTAAATTTCCTGGATGTCCACTCTGCACTCCTTTGGGATTCTAATGTTGACAGTCGGGCTTTCAAGCAGTTTACTGTCATTCGTGATGTCAACACTGGTAAATGTTATGTGCTGGTTCACGAGAAAGTCATGAAACAGATCCCTAATGCTTTCGCCCCACCTGCATGAAAATCAATTCAGACAAATAATATAGCAATAACTTTTGCAAACAGACGGTTCAGGAACAAAAAGACAGCAAAGTCTACCAGATCCCGTTAGCCCCCTTCTCGCAAAAAGGCTGGTATACGAGGACGTCCCCCTTCATGGAGAGTTGCACCACGGCGATCCTACAGCAATCGCGGCTGTACTCGAGGTCGAGACCTACAAACCTGTTTTCTTCGAACTATAGCCAACTCGTGAAATTATTCAGAGTGATCCTCACCGTTCGAGGGTCGGTGGTGTAGACGACATCGATCTTCTTCCCGCCACGTACTTCGATGTCGAAGTGCGCAGTTTCTTGCCTGCCGTCGTTTCGGACGTCCGAAGCGTCCATGACTACAGGCAAGAGGGAAAGGATACGGAGGAAGAGGGTGATGCGGTGGTGGAGGAAATGGATGAGGCCGTGGAGGAGAAAGACAATGAGGCCGTGGAGGAGGAAATAAGACGGAGAAGTGAAAGATTGGAACCGCCCTTACCAATATCTGGAATGGTGCACGACCGTTCGTAGTAGGGTGAAGGTGGCGAAAAACGGTGGTTTACACGTCGACGCTAGCACTTCCTAAAATTTGTTATGCGCCATTTGCATACGGTGGAATCAATTCAAACGTAGGCACGTTTACACGTGTCGACCTTCACTCACTGACAGGCGGGCCGCACATTTCACTTTTATGATTTATTTTTTCACTTCCTCTAGACGGTTCCGGTGCCCGCCCTCAATAATTATGCCCCCTTCTTTTCTTCCACGCGGACGAGAACCAACGGTGGTGGCGGTTCCTTGCAGATTTGCTCCCTACTCGAACAACTGCCCCCATCCCTGATTCCACCCCCTCTCGAATCCATCCGCCTCCTTATCACAACTCCTCCATTAATCTACCAGATTCCAGACTCCATTTGCCGCTATGGGTAGAGCTTGGGGTAGCAGCAGGCAGAAGCGAAAGGCATGCGACGACGACGCGGCTGGCCAGGGCGACCGCTACCGCGAGGATTGGGGATGGCCGAACCTCAGCGCCGCAAACGTGCACAGGATCGCCTCGGAGTTGGACATCATCTCAGCCGGCCGCCTCGCTCGCTACATCCCTGGCTACCACGTGACGATGCAGAACATGGACGAACAACCGTTCAGCATGCCAGGCCTTCTTTACCCCGATAACAGCAAATGGCTAGACAACCGCGATGGCCACGTAAGTTCCAGTATCTAGCTTATTCGTTCAGTCATATCGTTGATTTATATGTGCTAAACTCTCATCAGAATCCTATGTTCCTTTCATCGAACGTGTTGTGTGCACGTGCTGTTTGAACAAATTGAACCATTTAAGACTATTCTGTACAGTGGAAGCTCTGCTCGTACCTGATATTCTGGTATTTTCGTAGTGACATAGTCTTACTTTAGGTGATAGATGAGTTGTCAATTTTGATTTTGCAATGGAATGCCTGCTAGGTGATATTTTGTTTCCTAAAATAAAAACAAACAGATTCAATGATTTAAGGCTGTTATGCCCCGAGATGTTCAATTATGATCATCTTCAGGAGTTTGTTCTGGGGGGCTCTGCTCCTACTCCATATATTGAGTATCTTCGTAGTGACACAGGCACAATTTAGGCGATATCTGAGGAGACACTCGTATTTAGGCGATATTTTGTGTACTTTAATCTAAAGGTATAGTTGTCAAATTGTATTTGCAATGAAATCCATGCTAGGTGATTATACCAACTGACAAAAAACTCTGCAGAATATTCATGCAAAACTGATGCTACTGGATAAGTGGTCAGAATCAGTAGTGGTGAATATCAAGCAAGAAGAAGAGACGGAAATGATAGATGACCAAAACTAGGTGGGTGGCAACGGCGAGTGGCTGGTCCTTTTATCCCAGGATGGGAGTAATTGGACTCTAAAAAATTGCTACAGATCGAAGAGACTTGCAGTGCCATCTTTGAAGGGTGTCGGCATTACTGCATTCAACATCGGGTGGCCGCCGCACATTTCCGAATTCGCTAACAGGTTCAACATGGCAGAACTTGAGCTCGTGAAGGTACAACTCCCACATAGACCGCGGGAGGGGGCGTGGAAGAACTTGGAGTACGACCTCTTAGCGGTGTTCGATAAGGCAATCACATTCATTAGATGCCCATAAGACAAGGAATAGACAGTCTTGTGCGACGACTTCCTACGGCTAGAGAAGTATGTAGACACCGTCTTCACCTACGGCTACTCTTCGTACAGACCGCAACGCATTTATGCGGTCACTGAACCTAGCGGCGACGTGCGTGTTTGGGAGCCATCCATTTGGGGTGAGTCATGGTGTCATATAGCATGTAAAATCCCATTCAAAATTCTGCTTACTGACTGTTAGTAACACACAGGTACCCACGCAGCCCCGCGCAGAATTCCAGCTCCGGTCATCCAAGATGCAGTAGCAGATGCTGAACTTGGGACACACAGCTGGTTCCTGGCACCTCTCGGAGACAACACGGAACGACATGATGAACTCTTGTGGATTCATATTAGGGGAGCACTAAATAGTGTTGGTGATACAATAGAACATATGGGGACACAACTTTCTTCATACCCATCGCTGCGGCGTCACGTTTTCTCGAGGTCCGCATGCCCATCCGAAGACCCCGTAGAGCAAGTCTGGAGCAGAGTCAACAATCTGAAGGGACAATCTGTGTTTCTTGGGACCAACTACCCTTTCTTTGTCGGAGCCCCTGAAGCTGTTGAACCTATAATTGCTCAGGCAGCCCTGGCCCCTTATGCTGCTGCTGCTGCTGGTAGTGGTGGTGGTGGAGCTGACGAAGAACTAGCTACTGCTGCTCCTGGTGAAGCTGACGAAATACTTGGTGATGTGCTGCTGGTGAAGCGGACGAAATACTTGCTAATGCTGCTGCTGGTGAAGCTGACGAAATACCTGCTGAGGCTGCTGCCAGAGTCCAGGAAGAACATGCTGGTTTTGTTGCTGAGGTGCCAGCACTTCTAGTGTTGATAGAAGACTGTGTGTTTGCTGCACACTCACGCGCCTATCATGTTGACACTCCAGATCTGACCTGGATCTGGATCCACGTCGGGGGAGTGGGCCTACAATTGGCTCATCAGTGGGGTCATATTGTTTGAAGGAGAATGAAAGATGGCCAAACGCAGCATTCTGGTTCGTTCCGACGATACCACCAGCTCCAGGGACCTAGTGCTCATACTGGCAGATCTGATGAGCCATTTGTCTTTATCTTGATCATAAGACTAAGTTAGGCCTAACTGCGTAATATTCAGTGAAGTCCAGCTTTTCTTTCCACGCCCATAACAACAGAATTGCAGCATAGAACATACAAATGTAATGTGCATACCACACATTTTTGCTCAGGATAACAACCACTTCAAGCAAATGATACATCGTGTACGCATTTGAACGCATCACTAGAATGTGCCACCTATTGATGATTGATGACATGGATCTAGATTTTCTACGCTTATTTGCATTCAATCGCTCATTGATTTGTTCACATATTTTTTGGCAATGGCTGATGAACTCCACTCTCTTGGTAACTTGCTTCGTCAGCGAGCACTTGTTGATGCAATGCAAAGTACGGAACATGGTCATCATCGTTATTCCATTTAGGTTCTCTATGTTTCGTCATCACGGAGCTACTAATTTCAAATGAAAATCTAGTAAACAATATATGTGTACATTGTTAGAGTATGCTACGGCCACGGTACATACATGTTTTTCTACAATCACAAGAAGAAAACTTGATGCATTTTCACCTTGTTGGCGTTGTGCCGAACTGGGTGGATGTTGCTTTGGGGTTCGGAGAGGAAGGCGCCGTGGCTGGTGCGTGTGCGACCATGGTGATGGCAAGCTCGGATTCTGGAGGAGACCAACAGGACCGAGCATGGTCGGCATGGGTACATATCTCACCCGGGAATGAATTCCCGTCCCCGCGCTGTGCCAATGGTGCGGTCATGATGACGGCGAGCTCCGATTCGAGATGGGGAGGAGAACCGGCCGAGCAGGTTTGTCCAAGTCCTAGCTCCGCGCCATGGCCGCGACCACAGATTGCCGCCCCAGAGGAAGAAGCGGACGTGTAAAGGATGCATGCGCCAACGCTGCAAGCCTACATGGCAGCCTACATGGCAGCGACGATGGCAGCGACATAACAGCGAAAGCTGACAGGGGGACCCAACTTGACGGCCGTTAGCCTAATTTTTTGTATTGAAACGTAAAGTTGAATTCGGGACAAAGAGGACCCTCTGAGTATTTGGCACGCCAACTATAGTCATTGCGGATGATATCAGGGAACTCGGGTACCGCGCTGCCTGGCCACCCCAACTTTCGGGCTGCAAAATGATATTCTCGCGAGGCGATGCTTCAACACCCACTCTGACGGTAGGAACTTACCCCGCCGGTACTTCTTCACCAGCTCCTCTGTGAGATAAGAGCCGCACCAGCCGCCGGGGACCTCGAGCAGTATATTGCTTGGATAGGTAGCCATGATGGAGGCGCGGGGTCCCGTCGTCGTGGAAGAGGAGCGGCATCGGCAACCAAGAAACGGTGGCGCAGAAGAGTAGAGAGAGGCTAGAGTGCGAGGGATAATAAGGACGGCAGGCGTAGGAAGGTGAAGTGAGGAACCACTGCTCCTTGCACACGTATTTATCACCGAAAGATAACCGTGCCGGTTCCCCTGCCTCGGCTCCATATGGCTGGTAAGGACCCTGCTCCACCACGACGGTTCCCCTCCCTCCATGCCATGTGGCAAAGCAACCACCCCACTACCCCGTGATGGTTCGGGGCAGATCGTGTGAGCCAGCGCCGCGCGCACAAAGGATCCCGCAGAAGTTACTGCGGGAGGCAGAATGCTCCCATGATCTCCAAGGAGAGACAATGATGAAGGTGTGCGCACGGTTACCAAAAAATGCAGCAGCAGACCCAGAAGTCAAACTGACGCGATGCGCGCCAGAAACGGTAGGCATGGCTTACACAAGCACCAACGACAGCAAACTGGTGATCCCTCCCTCGGCCGGGTGCGGCAGCCGGTCAAGAAGATCACCTTTCACACCCTGTGGGTGGGTCCATCAGCTCCGTAGCCGGTGAACCCCAGCCGGGAAAACAACTCATAATCTCAAGCCGGTACAGGACAAAGACTACAAAACAAAGGCTACAAGACAAACGAAAACGACAAGGCATCTGCGTCATCAATCATTTCTAATGAGCACGTAAGAACTTCTCCACGAGGCCAAGTCCTAACGCGCTCGGGGACTAGTCTCGGGGGGATGACCCCCGGGTAGGCCAAGAGGGGACCAATCAGCCGGCTCCAAGGAGCACGGGCCATCTGGACCGAGATCAAGGAACCACAGTCGGGTGGAATTCCCACCCGGTCCGCACTCAAGTTTCCCTGGCTGGCCCGTCTAGCCAGGTAGCCAGAAGAACCGACTGGGAGGCCGCTCCTAGCCGGCCGCCTCGGATCTGCTAGACATTGTATGGTGGGGATGACACTCCTTTCTGAGCGCACCCTTGACCGGACAGGCTGGCTGGCCTAGTCGGCGCTACTAAACAACTGCGCCAAAGCTGGAGGCTAACGAGCAAAGCAAGGGCTGACGAGGAAAGCCCCGGCTGACGGATAAAGAGCCGATTGACAAGTAAAGCAGGGGCGCTGAGCGCTAAAGCATGGTCCTCCACTGTACTGGAGGCTTGACTGGACCCGGGCCTACCGTTTGGCCCTGTCCAGCCAGCCCACTTTGTAAGGCCCAAATCCAAATAGTAAATCCTAGAACCCATCTTGTAAGCTACCTCCTTGACTTGTATATAAAGGGGGTTGCACTAGGGTTCTAGGTAGGCTCAAGCAGAAGGAAAAATAGACACCAGAAGAAGGACTTAGAGAATTCCAAGCAAGAAGTAGCTAAGGAAACAGCTCAAGGAGCACTTGTATTGGGCATCTGCCCCCTTTGATAGTAGATCCTTGCAGGAGTAGGTGTTTTACCTTGCCAAGAGGGCTCTGAACCTGGGTACATCGCTGTGTTTGCAGTATATATACCCAACCCATTGCGAGTAGCCACCGATAGCAACCTGATTGCCCCCTTCAAGCCATCCCCGATGTCACTGTCGTGTTCCACACCACGACACCTGACATCGATGCCACAACACGCTATCTTGCGGTGGCTTCAATTAGAATGCAATCTCAATTCTTTACTTCTAGGTCCAGGGAGAATCAGACTAATTGTCTTTCTTGTTACATGCGATGAAGTAGTTGCATGTGGCTACTTGTTTGGGATGCCCACGGCATGAGCACCATGTGAAGCCAGGGTGAGGTGTGTTCATTTTCATGATTACTTTATTTCAGGCTCTACAATGTTAAGATATTCTATTTGTTCCATTTTTGTAGCTTATTACTATGTTATCTCTATATAATTATATATCCATGTCAAATGATGTCATTTGTTTGAAATATGACTAAGGGGTGGCTGTATTATATTATGCCTAGCTTAATTGATATTTCAATCACTTGTCATACTATTAACTACTAAGAAAATTCATATATATATGTAGTACATATATTGTCCCAACCACATCTTTTGGGCTATAAGTTTGGATCGTTGGCAGTGATGGTGCTCTGGTAAATGGTTTTGCATAGTAGCTCCAATAAATGTCTCTAGTAAAAGAATAGTTAACCACTCAACATTTGCCATGACCTTCAAAAATATGTACTTCAAAATCTTGAAAAGAGTAGTTGTAAAAACATGAATATAGTTCCTAAATTTTAAATATAGTGGTATGAGAATACATATAAAACTGACATCAAAGTTGCTACAAAATGATTTTTAATGATGCTCAATTCTTTAAAATAACAAGTTGATATAGGATAGTTAAAAAGTATTGAAATCTCTCTTTTGTACAGAAAATAAGGTGATCTGGTGCTTGAGCATATAGGTTAGTTCTGTGTACATGTGCATCCTGTGTTCAACTCTTGAATAAGGATTGGAAGTGTCTAAGTTCTATTCCATGTCTTTGGACTTTAGTATCCTATTTTTTTGTAATTGCTCTTTAGAGAGAAAACATGCATGATATAATCTCGATAAGTCATTATTTATACGATGAGCATTCAGTGCTTATTCTGATGGATGTTATCTCTTTTGGATTAGAGTTGGGCTTTTTTCCCCACTCTTCTGTTTTCATTTTCACTGCAAGTATGATCGTGTAGATGTGTCCTTGAGTTATTTTAGATGGTGCATAACCTCTATGCTCTCTTTCACTTCCTACTTGGTTTGGCACATCATATTACAGAACACTGATTGTTGAGAGATCATACATGGCTCAGGTAACTCTTTGCTATAACACAAGAACAAAGTAACTATAATGTCCGTCAAGTTGTTACTCCGTATAAGCTTCTAGGATATTACTATGTGGTTGTTTAAAGACTATGGATAGCAGTATGTTTTTGGAAAGATATGTTTCCCTGTATATGTAATTTTATTTCTTTATTGATACAATTTATCTTGTATGTTGTTGTTATGCTTGAAAGGAAAATTTGCAACTGCATTGAAAAATGCTATTTTCTAGAATTCATGTCTGGTGCCGGTGGAATCTATATTTTTACCATTAAGTTTTTTGTTTTCATAGCTGAAATGTTAAAGTAAATGGACTTGCATAATTCCTTTATTCTCCTCCCTAAAGAATAAAAGGCAGAAAGATGTGAAATGGAAATGAGAAGACACGCAGACACACTTGCCATCACTTTTTTAATTTCAAAGGCAACCCATCTACTACTTCCTCTGACCCAAATTAGTTGACTCAAATTTGTCAAGTTACGGATGTATCTAATAGTAAATCATGTCTCGTATCTATAAAAATCTAAGTCAACTAATTTGGGTCGGGGGAGTATTAAATTAATGAAAAGAGTTTTGCATGATGTTTTTTTAGATATTTACATAAATTATCACAAGGATCGGACATGGAGGAAGCCAGAAATGAAAGAATCATGATCTAGATATGTACTAATTAGCATTTAAAGCTTGTAATGGCGTTGTTTAGAAGATCAAGAAAATTGTATTATTTGTGTAATTTCCATTATTGTTGTCAAATTGGGAAGATGACTATTATAATCTCTTTGAAGTCATGTGATATTGGAACCACTATATCATTTAATATAGTTGGAGGAAAGATCGACACAATGGTCAGTACTCAGTAACATGTTGGAGCCGGGTGACTATGAAGTATATTGACATTGTTGGAGCGAGGTGACTACGAAGTACAATGACACTATGAAGCACAATGAAGACACAATGGTGAAAATCGTGAAGCCAATGATATGAGAAAGAAGAAGGAACAAAAGATGTACTTTGTTTTGAAACAAGAGATGTGCGTTGTCAAGCTTTTTTAGGTTATTGGTTTTGCATACGCTTGTGTATGTGAGATATAAGTAAATCAAAACTTTTTTCACACTTGGCTGAATGGTGACATGTTAGAATATTCACTGATGTTAAGTTTATCTATGAAGTGGAAAAAATTAAAAAGCCCGTGGCGTTTAACTAGTCAATAGGATATAAAACAAAACACTTGAAGATTATGCATGTCAGTTGACCGCTAAATTCTTGTGGATAAAATGTCAAATCCTAGTACCATTCTAGTTTCAGAGCCAAATTTACATCATTGATGTTTGCTTGAGCCACATGAGCGGATGTGATGGTTGATATATTTGGGTCCTCCATGGATGGGTCGTGGTGGAAATGAATGGGGAGAAAGAACATGATGTGAGGTCAAGAATTGAGGAAATTAGGGGGAGCTGAACATACACTTGTTGGAGTAGACGTCGAACATGATCCGTTGGCATCAGTCCTTGTAGTACGATAGAGGTTGATCCATATTTGCATAAATAAAGAGGGATTGTGAAGGAGCGGGAATTGGGGATAGAGAAGATGAAGAGAAGATGACATAGTGCATGTTACTGGTCAGGTCGTATCATGCAGGCATGAGGTGAGAAAGGAAGGACAAGACTACTTCGGGTCCCTCACTTTCTGAAACAAATGAATATATGTCCAGAATACAACATTGAAATAAAGAAGAGTTCATTAAATGTCTATGGACATACTAATAACGGATAGATCCAGATGTTGAACGGGTGGTGAGATTTGGGGTGGGAGCGTGAGCAGGTTCTCCAACGTATTTCCGCAGGTTGGGTACTTTATTAGGTTTAGGGGATGGAGTTTTCGCACACGGTGCACATATGCTCCTGCTATCTAGACCACTCAATTGACCTACAAGATATGTGCCAGAAGCAATATTCAATGATTCAAGGGTAGGCATAAATGTGGAATACGAAGCCTATATTTACAAGACGTACAAAATGGGGCCTGTGGCATGTGAGGTGGCTGGAAGGAACCGTGATAGCAAACACCGAGAAGCTAGCGGAACCTGTAACGTCGGTACATGTTTTCCTGTTTAGGCTTCCGCGTCCTAGGATTACAAGTTCTTCGTTCCTTTGGCATATACTCCCATTAAACATTATCAAACACATAGTTATATGGTTGCAAGCGGGTTCAGGTGAAAGTCCCGCTTCTAGTTCATATGGGAATTTCCTAGTTTAATTTTTTGAAAAAATGTACTAGAAAATCTTCAAATGATCCCACTTGCAACCCTACACATAGTACAACTGAGGTGACCACTTGCCCGAGGAAATATTGTCGTTTCCAACACTCTACTCGCACGTATCTCTCTCACTCAGCTCACTCGATTAGACACGAAGAACAGGCAAGAATTTTGTGCTGCGCAAAGTGTTGCAGCTTTTCTATCTTCCTTAGCGATTTAAAGGGAAAATACAACTGACAACTCAACGAGGAGCCCAGCTAACGAACGGGACTTGCGGCCGTGCCATCCCACGTCCTCCCGATCGGAGTGGTGAAGCCGTCCAAGCGCTCTAATCGTGCCATCCCACGATCCACTTGTGACGGCTAGCTAGCTAACAGAAAAGAACAGCTAACTACCTGGACCAAATCACAAACAGACTCACGATTCAGTCCCTAACTTATTTTCTACAGAATACAAGCTCCTGACAACAGCATGCACTGCTACAGTAACTGAATATGCAACGATCAAAGAGAGTAGGTGCAGGTTTAATCCAACAAATATAACCTTACAAAAACAAACGATTACGGATAATCTTCAGAGGGATACGCAAGCAATGCAATGTTGAAGTGATGTCCACTGACAACAAACTGGTTAATTACTGAACTCCAAAGAAGTCTTTGAAAATCACTGCCGCTGATCAAACTTTTTTTGCGGAATTCCACCGATCTATTAATAATCATCAATAACAGTACAAAGAGCCTCAAAAGTAATCAATACAAATAGGTCATTGGATCACCTAGCGACGACTACAGACACTAGCACGAGTCGAAGGTGCGCCGCCATCCTCACACCTACATCACAAGAGTCAGGCAAAGCTTGTCGTAGTACAGCTTATTGTAATAGACGTACGAGAAGTCATCATGCTAAGGGGGACCAGCGCACCAGAGCAGCAACCATCGCCGAAGATGACATCATTAGATCGAAAGAGACTAGCATCAAACCACACCAATGAATACGAAGAACAACGAGATCTCAAGAGATCCGCCGGACACAAGATTTCACGTGCTCTATGTCATCGGATTGAGGACAAGTACGCCATGAGGGGGTCCTCGGGGCGTGTGGAAGAGAAGGGTGTGAGTCGTACGGTGTTACGGGATGGTGAGCACACAAGTTTACCCTAGTTCGAATCCGCCAACGGTGGACGGACCGTACTCCTGCTAGGAATCCAATAATACAGCAAAGCTAGATATGGGTTACAACGGTTTCATCTGTGCGAGTTGAGATTTTAGACTATTGTGGGGTGCCCTAAAGGCTGATCACTAGGACAACTTATATAGATATCTGGCCTAGGGTTTACAGGAGAGACCTATTCGGCTACGAATAAGAGTCGGTTACAGAGTACATATTAGACTACAAGTAACTACACAGGCCTATGTCGGTAAGTCTTCTGGGCCTTCCTGTAGCCAGACTGGAATGCGTCTCTTCTCTCTGACTGGGCCGCCCGTGATCAAAGCTCTAACCTTAAGTGGGCCACCCTAGTCAGTGAGGCACAGTGAGGATACCCGAAAAGTATATCCCAAACAGCAGCCCTGAAAACCTCCAAGATCCAGAGTCAGATTTCATCGTCTAGCTTGATTCATCCTCGGCTTGCAGAATCTTGAAGGGTTCTTGAAACTCAAAAGAAAGGATAGGATCCGAGTCTCAAAGCGAGGCAGACGTATGAGTACATTATTCAGATTTTGAGCTTGAAATTCAAACTAAGCCAGAACTTGGTCTCTGACATAATCTGACATCAGTCAAGTCATGTCACTAACATACATTCTTCACAGCACGACCATTGGTATGTACGCCTTTTGCAGAACCAAGGCGTCGTTTTAATGCGTGCACGGAGATCGAGACAGCGTAATCCTCACGAGGAGGTTGCCTAACTCCTTCCACGACCCGTGGCACGGTTACTATTCACTTTGCACAAATCTTGGCGCAGGTGAGGGATATACGGGGTCAAGATCTCCTTTCTCTTCCTTACCAATGTCATTGGCTTCTCCTTCCTCCCAACGCCACCGCGCACAAGTTCCTCTACTCTCTCCTCCAAACGCACAACGCCGCCCATCTACGGTCTTCACCGCCCACAAAATGGCTGAGGCCTCCTCTTCCGGTACGACGGTGACCACGACAGCGACCTATGTAGTAGCAGAGAAAGAAACCTTCCACAGGGTATGTATCCCGTGCATCCTCGATGACAAGAAGCTCCGCATCGTTGAGAAGAAAGGCCTCCTCCAAGCTGGCGACTAGAGGAGTGGCTTCAATCAAACCATCCCCACCCCTCACGCCGACGAGCAGGTGCACTTTGGCACTCATCTCGATAAAGGTTTGAGCTTTCCTCCGTCGGATTTATTTTCTAAGGTCATAGATTATTATGGAGTTCAACTCCACAACTTTCCCCCAAACACAATCTTAGAAATCAGCGCTTACGCTTCTTTTTGTGAGGGTTATCTTGGAATTAGGCCAAGTCTTGTTTTATTCTGGTACTACCTTGGTACCCAGAGAAATTCTATCATTTCCGGTAATCCTTATATTACCGGAACTCTTAGCCTAACTGTTAGGAGAGACCGAGTCTATCCTAAGATTAAGGCTAGTGAGTCCGTTAAGAAATGTCCATCCACGTTCTTTTACCATAAGGACAGACGAGATCCCGGCAAAGAAACTGCTTTGCTGTCTTTCGTTGATGGTGCCGCCATGCCCCAAGAGTCCTGGGATGCGGAAGCTCCAGCTCTCACCGACGATCTGCTTCTCTCCAAGAGACGAATCGAGTGCCTGATGAAGCACAATGATCTAAAAAAGATCCGATTTGATTCACTACTGGCTGGCACACCAGATTCAACCCCTCCAGCACCATGGTGACTGGCTCATGCACATGATCACCAAGTGCAAGATGGATTCTCTCCGAATCTGCTCGAGATCAATCCCGGACATGGAGTACGAGTCCTAGATTAAATGGTGGATTAAATAACGGATCTAGAGGAAGATTCCAGATCTCTCTGGACATGTATACGGCTGACGATCCTGTGACACTAGTGAGTTTTCCAGCTATTACTCTTATATTCGAATATGTGCTCATCCGTACCTTGTTGTATTTTTTCGCAATACTGAGATGATACTTCTTTCATCTTGCTGACCTCCTCGAGTCAGAGCTTGCTCCTCTTGAGGGATATCCAGCAGAGGAACCGGCTCCTCAAGGGGAAGGAGAACTTGTATTGCTGCCGGAGGCGTTTACCCGGAAACGCAAAACTCCGACTATTTCCATTGGCACAAAATAAGTGCCTCTTGTGAAGAGGTAACTTTCCTCACAAGGTTTTATATTTCATATCACATTCTTTCTGAAGCATAACGATCTTGAACTGTTACTTCTTCAGAGCTAAATAGTTCGTTAAGGGCAAAGGCAAAGGAACAACGACGAAGCCCCTATGCCAGTCAAAGTTAGTTTTGACTTTTCCTGCTGCTCCGCCTCCGACTCCTACCCCAACGCCTTCTACATCATCGGAAGTTACTTCATCTCCTTGTGCTGCAAAAGATCCGGCTCAGCACTCTGAGCCAGCGATCCTTGGCTCGCAAACCGACGTCACCATAGGTGATTCAGCAACTGACATGGGTGAACCCTCAAAGGGTAATGATCCCTCAGCAGAGGTTTTTGAGGATAATCTACTAAGCAATCCGGGTATCTCCAAGCTTGGCATTGCTTGCAAAATTGCATAAGAAATCCAGAAGTTGGCTCAACAATGTTTGGAGAGCCGGAATATTACTACTTAGGAAGAGGCACAAGAAGCTGAGGACATAAAAGTCTCCGAGCTTCTTGACCAAGTTCGTCTTTGTGACAACAAGCTGAAGGCCGGTGTGGCTACGCCACCACAAGTGATCCCTCTGACTCTCGCAGAGAAGGTTTCTTCTGAGGTGAACATAAGTCTGAACAAGCTAACCCACAAACATTATGTAAGTCAGAATTCAACTCTCTCTTTTGCTTTATTTCATATAATATCCCCTAGCCCCAAGCATGAAGTTGGATAGGAAATCTATATTTATTCTTTCATAGGATGCCAAAGAATGAACTAGTGTAGCCCCCAAGGCTCACGCTGATATTTAACTTAGTTAAAATATTAGCCCAAGTATTTAGTAGACTTCTGACTCTAGGTATTATTCTAACTTACAGAAAGTTAATGGTTATAACCAGGAATTGCTGAAGAATATCTGCAATAAACGGAGAGACATCAGAGCTCTCCGTCTAGAGAATGTTCAGTTGAAAGTTTCCAAGGATGAAGCTGAAGGTAATCATTTCAATCCTCATACTTGCTCTTCTGATTTTTCTTTTTCATAGCTGAATGTTTATTTGACTGTTATCTTGTTTTTATAGAACCAGTCTAACAATCATGCAAAATGATTGAAGATGCCGAGAACTTCAAAACCCTTGAGGTGGAGAATGCCGATTTTAGGCGAGAGCTGAATAAGCTTAAGGAAGATCATGACGCAGTATCAACAACGTTCTTGAATCATCCAACATGGCCACCGAAGAACGTGATCGCAAGATTTCTATCCAGGACAAGAAAATCTCGGATATAATAGATGATTTGGCCAGGGTGAGGACATCACCCAAGCTCTCCGGGATGAACTCAAGAGTCTTCGAGCGGAGAAGACCAAAGTTGACGATGCCATCTTTGGTAGGTTTTCCCGTCTTTGACCTTTCTTTCTTCCGAATCTAGGTGTTCGGATATATTTCTAACTTTGCTTTACATATGTAGGTTCTTTGAATATTCTAGATTCTTCCTCATCCGATTCTCGCACCAGCCGTCTTACTTTAGTCAGAGATCGCTTCACGATTTCCACTAGTCACTAGAGGACATTGGCGAAGCCTTAAAGGTTCCCGACATGAATAGAATGTCTGGCTTTGAGGTGTGGGACAAGGCAAAGGAGATTCCCCAGCTTATCAAGATTGGAACATGTCTTATGCACGAACCACATCACAGAATGCCCTAACAATGGTTATGAGCCACCATAGAAGCATGGAAATATGGCAAGTAACCAAGGGTTATTCCACTTTTGATGAAGATGGCAAGGAGAAAAACATCAAGGATATCATGGACTCCTGTGCCGAATATGGATGTCGCGTAGCTGAGCTGACCAGTTACGACACTCCATTCTTCACTCCGGTTGAAGTGCCACCACCCCTAAAGAAGTAACTGCTGAAATTTCTGAAGACGATGAGTAGACCGAGTCTGACTTACTTGTCTCAGAAAGATATCGGGGTGATCTGGGTGATGTGTCCAGTGAGCTGGCAGATCATGCCTCTTCTCCTGCATCATAATGACCCAGAAAACAACGTGTTATCCTTAAACAGTCTGATTGTAATAAATAGTATATTATTTTGCTAGTGCTAAGCTTGTAAGAACTGATGCTTTTTACTTCCTTTTAGCACTTTTGGCTTTATTTTGATGTGCCTGAGAATTTACATAAGCACTTTTTGTTTTGCCTATACTTATCGTTTATATGGCTTTCCGCCTCGCCCCTTTCATGAGTCGGCAAACCTTCAGCACGAAAACTTTGCCGAGGAACGGAGCTCAATTGCTAAACCAGTTTAAACTCGGAAACAAAGCCTACTTCTAGTACCAACAATTCAATACTTGGAAAATACCCGCATCTATTAATCAGACAAAAACCAAAGTATAAACTAGAATATTTAGATTTATACCCGAAGGTAGCATTTTTAGAATAGGAAATCTAACCAAAACAAACATGAGCATAAAGTGCTTTCAAGTATTATGGGATTTTTGACTGTGACATGACCATTCAAAAATAAGATGGTAATATAAAACTTCCCAGAAAATATTGAGGCAATACTTTATTTCTCATTGAACATGTACACATATATGATTACAAAGAAAGAAAATTTAAGAATAAAAGGGAAGTAGATGAGCAATATTCCACGGTCTGTCTAATTCTTCCTGATTTGTACTGCCTCCATCTCTCTTTGTTTTCTTAGTAGCAAGTCTTTCTTTGACTGGCCTCATATTAGTTAGGTAGTAAGAACCATTGTGCAGTACTCGACTAACCAAAAAGGGCCCTTCCCAAACTAGGGAAAGTTTGTGCTTTCTTTTTTGCACAAGCCGGAGAACCAAGTCGCCTTTATTGAAAGACCGGTTCCTAACTCTCTGGATATGATACTTGCGCAACTTCTACTTATAGGTTGTTGATCTCTGCTCAACAACAACACGAACTTCTTCGATTAAATCGAGATCATCTTCGATATACATAGCAACTCGGGGAGAAGTATGAATCAAATCACAAGGAAGAACTGCTTCTACACCATAGACCAAGAATAAAGGTGTGTACCCAGTTGACTTGTTCGGAGTTGTTTTGAAGCTCCATGTCACATACGGCAATTCATCCGCCCAAGCCCCCGCAACAGGGTGAAGTGGTGCTTCGAGTCTTGGTTTGAGGCCTTGAAGGATTAAACCATTTGCTCTTTCGACTTGTCCATTAGCTTGTGGATGTGCGACTGATGCAATATCAAGACGGATTTTTTGATCATTGTAGAATTCGTCAAGTTCTCCCATAGAAAATTTCTCCCGTTGTCCGTAATAATACTATGCGGATAATCGTATCGGATTATAACGTCCTCGACAAATATTTTGGCTGTTGCTTCATCAAAACTTGTGATGGGTTTAGCCTCAATACATTTTGTGAACTTATCCACCATCACTAAGAGGTGACTAAATCCACTTCGAGCCCATTTAAACGGTCCTACCATGTCAAGCCCCCAGACTGCAAAAGGCCATGTTATCGGGATTGTTCGTAGCTAATCAGCCGGAACACGAGCTTGTTTGGCGTATTTTTGGCATCCTTTGCATGTCTTAACTAGCCCTTCGGCATCTGCCCTGACTGTAAGCCAGAAAAATCCATGTCTAAAAGCTTTTGCCACTAAAGATTTAGCTGCAGCATGATGGCCACATTCGTCTTTGTGGATCTCCCTTAGGATTTCCACTCCTTCTTCCGGAGATACACAATGCTGAAAGACCCCAGATACACTCCACTTATAGAGCTCACCATTTATTATTTTATAGGCTTTTTCTTGTCGAACGATCTGCCGGCTCAAAACCTTGTCTTCGGGTAATTTTCGACATAGAGGATGTACAGCTGGGAATCACATCTAAAACTATTGTTAAGGCAAGTCTGATTTAGTCGGATACTCCTCGTCAACTCCTATGATAGAGGGATCTTTAAGGTGTTCTAGAAAAGCACCATCCAGGACCTTTTTCCGTGTAGAGCCTATTCGAGATAATGCATCTTCTTCCTCATTTTCTATTTGAGGGATGTGTTGAACCTCAAACCCTTCGAATGATTTAGATAGTTCATCCACGCCAGCCCTGTACTTTGTCATGTGCTTTTTGCATTACAGTGATCCGACACTTGTTGAGCAACAAGATCCGAGTCTCCATAACACATAAGTCATCGGATGCCGATATCCTTAGCAATCTGGATTCCATGCAGCATTGCTTCATATTCGACACTTTTGTTTGTTGCCGTGAAGTGGATCTACAACACATAGAAAAGCTTATCTCCTTGGGGTGACTTGAGTACCACGCCATCCCCCGAGCCCCCGAGCGCTTTAGACCCGTCAAAATGTAAGGTCTAGTATTTCGACTCCGGTAGGGTCATATCCTATGTTTTCTCTGTCCAATCAGTGACAAAGTCAGCAAGATTTACAATTTGATTATTGTACGAGGGTTGTACTCAATATCGAAAGCTGAAAGCTCTATTCCCCATTTTGCGACACGCCATGTAGCGTTGCTATTGTTAATTATGTCTCTCATGGGAGGTGTGCTCACTACGGTAATTTGGTGCTCCTGAAAATAATGTCATAGCTTCCTAGATGCAAAGAATAAATCGTAGGCTAGCTTTTGATAGTGCAGATACCGCTGCTTAGATTCAGTTAGGACTTCATTGAGGTAGTAAGTAGGACGCTGCACCAGGTGTTCTTGTTTTTCCTCTGGCCTTTCCACCACCATGACAATGCTGACGACCCTATTTGTCGCAGCTAGATAGAGAAACATCGGTTCCTGAGGTTCCAGTGCTGAAAGGATAGGAGCAGACGAGAGTACTGCTTTCAGGTATTGTAGTGCAACTTCAGCTTCATCAGTCCAAACGATTTTTTGGTCTTTTTCAGGAGCTTGTAGAGTGGTGCGGCTCTCTCACGGAGCTGACTTACAAACCGAATGACTACAACAATGCAACCAGTTAGTCTTTGTACGTCCTTCAAGCGAGTTGGCCTGGAAATGTTGAGTATAACCTTAATATTGTCCCGGTTGGTATTCCAAAGAAGCACTTCTACAGATTAAGCATTATGTTCTATTTGCATAGAATGGCGAACGTTTCCTCCAAGTCAGAAATTAAGATTTCCTTCTTTTTGGACATCACCGCTATGTTATCCACATATGCATGTACATTGCATCCGATTTGATCGTGGAGGCAACACTGCATAGGGCGCTGGTATGTAGCTCCTACATTCTTGAGCCCAAAAGGCATCGTAACGAAACAGAAGGATCCGAAGGGGGTTATGAATGAATTTTTTTTTACTTTGTCTAATTCCTTCATCCAGATTTGGTGATAACCGGAATATGCGGTGAGAAAACATAGAAGTTCCGAGCCTGCCATAGAGTCGATTACTTGATCAATTCTAGGCAGAGCGAACGGGTCTTTGGTACAAGCCTTGTTCAAGGTGGTATAATTAACACACATCCTTAAATTAGTAATGTTCTTTTTAGGGACCATTACAGGGTTGGCCGACCAATCAGTATGGATGACCACTTCTATGAATCTGGCTAACTCAATCCAGGCTAGTTCTTTAGCTATCATTTTTTTTCTTTTCATCGCCAAAAGGTCGTAAGGACTGTTTGACGGGTTTAGCATTTGGGTGTACATTTAGAGAGTGCTCGACAAGTTCCCTAGGTACTCCGGCCATGTCATATGGCTGCCATGCGAAGATACCTTGATTGGCTTGGAGGAACTCGACGAGTGTGCTTTCCTATGCACGGTCTAAACCTACACCTATTTGGGTCACCTTGGAGCATCGTCTTCGTCTCTTCCGATGCCTTGAACTCTATAGTCCGCTTTGTCACCTCCTTCTTCGTCATGGGCATCTCGGATGGGTCGATGGACTTCTTCATCTCCTGGTACTCCTGGGCGTGCAGTACGCCTTTAGCAAAAGTGGTATTTCCTTCCTTGCATTCTCTTCTTTCATCGGGTCTCCCCTTACGGTGATCACACCCTTGGGACCTGGATTTTTCATCATATTGTGTAACATGGACGAGCCATAAAAGCCCCGTAAGATGGTTGTCCAAAGATAGCACGGTATGCGCTCTTGAAAAGGACCACATCGAAGGAAAGTGCCTCTGTCCGATAGTTCTTCAGAGTTCCAAAGTTAACATCCAAAGTGATCTCTCCTAGATAATTTTCTTGTCTTCTGGGACAACTCCGTGGAAAATCATAGAGCTGTGATTTAGCTGTGTTTCCGAGATCCTCATCCGAAGTAGCATTTCTACATAGAGGATGTTGATGCTGCTGCCACCATCGATGAGGGTCTTGGAGAAACCATAGCCATCAATAAGTGGATTGACGACTAGAGCGTACTTTCCTCGCCTATGCAACTTAGGAGGATGATCAGCGCGGTCAAAGGTGATTGTCACTTCCGACCGGTCCAAAATCTGAGGGACAGTCGGAACAGTTGCATTGAGCTCATGCACTACTGCCTTCTTGACCTTAGCTGGTTGAGACCCAAGGAAAATGACATAAGTGTATTTCTTTGTTGGGAAGGTCTTCTTTCCATCCGACTTGGGATTTGAAGCTTCTGCTTCCTCCATGTCAAAATATTCCTTGGTCTCTTTTTCTTTGTCGAAATTTTTCTTTCCTTTTCCTCACCTGGCTCTGTAGCTAGTGGATTCATCTTTTTCTGTCGTCATTGAGTCGACACTCGGCATTTGTGTGGGACAAGCCCCCTTTGGCATCTAAGTGATGCACACACAGATTGTTGGCAATGTCAGCCCAAGAGTAGGTTTTGTCGGGTTGCTGGTCTCCTCTACCTTGGACTCTGGATGTTCCACGACCGTGTCCGCAGCGGCCTCCGCGCCCTCCTCGTCCTCTAGACCCAAAAGTAGCATTGACTACTGCTGTTTCCGCGATGGGTTTTTCTTTCGAGGTGTTTTTGCGCTTCTGGGTTTACTGATTCGGTTGTTTTCCCGACTATGGCACAACCAAGACATTCAGTAGTCCCTCTGCATCATCATCGGCATCTGCATACTTGCTTTCTATCTCTACCATCTCTCTCAAATCGGTGACTTTGTCATAGTTCAAGCGGTGACGCAGCAAACCAATTAGGAGTCCCGCAATGAAAGTTTCAATTGCGGTTTGATCGCTTACTCTTTCACATGAGTTCTTGGTGTCGATCCATCATCCGAGATAATCTCGACAAGTTTATCTGGCCTTCTGGGTGCAACATTGTAGGTCTCTACCATACAGGGACTCCTATATGTGCCTTTGAAATTCTAAAAGAACGCGCTCTACATGTCATACTAGTTGTGGATGGTGTTTTACGAAGGTTCATCGAGCCACGATCGTGCCGTCTTCCTCAGCATAAGCGGGAGATACCGGGTCGTGAATAGGTTGTTTCCTCCTTTGGCGATGTAGCAAGCCTGGAAATAGTCCTGGAGCCAAATGTCTGGTCGGGCTACACCGTATGGCTGGATGAGCCTTGAGATAGCAAATCCTTCTGAGAAGTTTGTTTGTCGAATGCACGGTCCGAAGCATTTTTGATCCACATAGATGTTGTCTGACTCATACCGCCACGCCTATATGTTAGAGTTGATGAGGTGCCTTGCATCACTTTGTGACAGAGAACGCCACCATGGTTCTTCGTTGTGGCTGTGGTGCCTTAGAGCCAGACTTCTGCTTCCGCCACCACCTCCTCCGCCACGACGCTCTCCATGGATCCCTCGAGAGCCGCTATGATGGTTGCTTGGCTTGGTGGAGAGGGTGGTTGATGACTGCAAGTGCACAGATCATTTGTAGCTAGTTTCCAAATAAAGATATCGATCCCATAGGCAGCAATAGGCAAAAGACTAAAATGCTTTTAACTATGACTAAACAAAGTACTTAGGGAATAAATTTGGATGCAAGGAAAGTAGAGTTGTTTTTGGGTTTTTGGTTGAACGAGGCAATATAAAGTAAATTAAAACTTAAGGCAGAAAGTAAGAATCACGTGTGTAAAAGAACTTGGAACTACAATAGGGTAAAAGGCGTTATTAGGGAGTGGTGAATACACAGCTAGCAATTTAGACCAAGCAATCAAGATTATTATAACAAATATTCTCATGATGTGTATGTATGTGGGAGGAGCTCCATATGGACAAATAGGCAACAACCACTGCTCACAGCATCCTTCATAACCACTGCTGACAGATAAACGACATCAATCGTATTATCCCGCTATTAAGGGATTTCTCCCATGGAATGGACATGGCTTTATGAGTTGTCCTTGATTCCCCAAGTTAGTACGTAAAGAATGACAACATCTTTATAGTCATAGTAAGTGCTATCATCCCTCCGTCTACCAACAAGTAATCCCCTTCATCGAGTCCCCATAGGAGGCAAATATTAAGGAGGTGCACAACTCCCAACATCAAGATGAAGACAATTAACACACACACAAAATGATGTATAACATAATAATCTCCATCTCATCTCAATCATATGCTAGGGTTTCTCCATCTCCCCAAGAACTAGAGATCTTTTTAGACATGGATGCAATCAACATCATGGCAATGGTAGTGGAAACAATTGTAAATGAATAGTTCTTATATAAATCCACAACGATTATGGAAATTACAACAAGATCTAGGTGAGGCAAAGATGGGATGGATGGAAATGGTGGTGTAGTGGTTGATGAAGATGGAGATCGATGCCTTGGCCTCCCAGATCTATGTAGGGCGAAGATGGATCCCTTGGGCAAGTTCCCCCTATAGATGCCTTCTGGAGGTGAGGTTTCGGTGTTTTCTAGGTGTTCTGTATGTCGTCTCTCCGATTCAGTTGCACAGCATGAAACTATTTGAGGAGGCGGTGGCGGCGCCAACTATACGACCAGAACTATACGGCTGGAAAAAGTATTTCGGTCGTATAGTAGGTTGTTGAACCGTGTGTATGCCTCGATTGCTTCGGGTTTTCTTCTGGTATTATTGATATTTGCCAAATAAGCAATTTATGTTGTTTTTGACTCCTTTTCTCCTCAATACAATTGCTCCAAGAATTGTGTCCATTGGATCCATCTTATATCCTGATCCTGGTGAAAATAGACATAAAATATGTGCGTGAATGCCGTAAAATACCAAGATCCTACATCTAGAATGCAACATAATAATATAAAATGTGATGCAAATATGCACTCAGCACTGGTGGAGGTGGATTGTTTCCAGCTAAGCGCCGGGCTCCGTCCGGAGCATCATTATTCTGGTTCCGGGGAGGATCTTGGTTGCGATGAGCCCCCTGCCGGCTTGTCTCGGCATGGTGTCCGTTATTCCTTCGTCCTTCGTTTCCGCCATTGTGGCGAGGTTCAGCCAGACAGCTTGTGTGTCTAGGAGGTGGCATCCTTTGCCGGTCCTCCTCCCGATGTCACTCTTCTTCATCTTCCCTACGATTGTTTGACTATCGCCGGGTTCCGCTGGGGCCTTATGTCATGCCAAGTCGGATCTGTGCTACATTTGTCAGATTTAGAGACCAGTTTTCCGCTTCAGGATTTCACGGCCTTCTACTGCTCCAGGCCCTTGGTAAGTAACTTTACGCCCAACTGGATTTGGTCTGGGTTTGGATTGTTCCTAGGGTATCTTGGGCTGCAGCGATGTTTTCCACTGGTGTTCTATACACTAGATATCCTTTGCTATCAAGCCGAGGTTCTCCTTTGATGGTGTCATATCCCTCAAAGAGGGTCTTGTAGACTTCCAGATTTTTGTTAGCCCGTACAAGGCCATTTCGAGTCTTCTTATGCTGCAGGGAGTGGAACTGCCTCGTAGATGCAATGTGCTTTTTCTCCTCGAGGATATTGTTAGCTTCATCCGAGAGTACTTGGCGATGCACTTATAGGGCTTGGGCCCTGTCTTCCAACTCTGCAGGTGTAAGATCTTTAGAAGTTGGGATTGGCGTAGTTAGCGCGTCTCTGAGGATTTTACGGGCACCAGAGGTAACCATGTGTCCATCCACCAGAGTGTCTTTTGGCTCGTCCGGGATTAGAGCTCCATCCGAGTCTTCTTCGTATTCTTTGATGGTTGCCTCCTTAGTTGGAGGGTCCTTCTCCAGAGTCTTCTTCTTCTTCTTTGCCCTCTTGGCAGCGTCGGTAGCAAACATGGCTTTGGGTCCGTTTCCTGGAGTCAAGCTCTGATCAGTACTTTCGGACATATAGACATCGGGATTTTCTCCGAGATCCATATCATCCTACGCTTCGGGAGAGTTTTCTCTGAATCCTTCATACATGGCTTCTCCTTCTTCTGCAGCCTTGGAGTTGAATTCCTCTTCATATTCCGCGGAGAACTTTTGGAAATCTGCCGACATCATCGAATCATCTGAAGATGCCAGTAAGTCGGCATTTGTCCCGATCGCCTCTAGCACCGAGTCTTCATTGTCTCCAGCATTGGCAGAGCCGGATCCGGATCCAATGTATCCGACAAAGTGTGATGCATGCGTCCTGAGGTAGTTGCGGCTTTCTTAGTGGGCTTCCTCGAAGCGCTCAATGGTGTCAAGAATCTCATCCATGCTGGCGTTATGCAGCAGCATGCCCCTCAACATGTACCTCAGGAATGGTTGTCCTGCTCCGGCGTTGGCATAGCCAAAACCAGATTGGTTGTTGCTTTGTTCCTCCTGAGTTTCGATCTTGCTGGGAAGATCGTCCTGAGATTCGACCTCGCTAGGGAGATCCACTCCAGATTCGACATTCACAGGAAGAGCTACTTCAGGCTCAATTTTGTCCACTATCTCCGCATCAGGTGCGGGCTGGGTTGGATTAGGGTTTTTCGGGATCCGGAACTCAGAAGCCTCCACGGACAAAGTGGACTCAGAAACTTCTTCTGCCTCTATCATCACCGCTGGGGTGGGTGGGGCAGGTTCAGGGAAACCGAGATAGACATCGATCTTGTTGAAAAACATGATTGTGTAGCTAGTCACAACCTCCCTAGCCGGAATCCAGGTCTTGTCGAGAAGAACGAGAGGGACGTCGCTGGCATAGAGGACGCGACTGACGACGATTGTCTCGCCGATTCTGATTCTTGCAGATTTCGCTCAGAACGCAGATCCAAAGCTCACTTGCCCTACGGTGGGTGCCATATATCGTCGGATTGCGGACAAGTAAGCCATGAGGGGATACTCGGGGCGTGTGGAAGAGAGGGGTGTGATTTGTACGGTGTTCCGGGACGGTGAGCACACAATTTGTTGGGTCCGCAACATAGAAAACAAAAAATTTCCTATGATGAGAACTATACGCCAAGATCTATCTACTAGATACAGAGCAATGGGTGGACGTACATCCATGGAGAACTTACTCTCGAAGACAACGAGTTTTGTTAACGAGTAGGAACTCGTGGTTGATGTAGTCGTACGCTTGCCGATCTCAAGATCGTGTGGAAGTCCGACAGGTCCAGCAGCTCCAGCACCATCAGGTCCAGCACCATCAAGTCTAGCACCGCAAAGTAGCGGTGCATCCGTGATTGCACACACGTTCGGTCCACCGAACAACCTCCGCCTCCTCGCTCCAGCGATGCAGCGGAAGCAGCAACTCCTTTCCAGATAAAGCCATCGGAAACATGTATCTCGCTAATCCGAGACCATGGGGAATAACTAGAGGGAGAAGAGAATCTTCACGAGGTGGTGTGAGATGAGAGGAGGGAGTGGGGGGCCTTTTATAGGGAGAGGGGGGGCAGCCCCTCACCATGGCCGGCGGCCAAGGGAGGTGCCCCCACCTCTTCCACATTCATGTGGGTGGAGCTCCCACTCACATAATTAGCCACACACTCAAAATTCCACTCACCTCGATTAAATTTCCACCAAATTTAATGCAAGTTCTCATTAAATAAAACACTTTTATTTATTTTATTCAGAATTTTTTCAATTACATTAATTAACAAACATTCACATAAAACCCCCTGCAACATTTCAATATCACATGCAGAACCAGTTTCTGCAATTTCACCCGAAACGATTCCGGTTTCCATCGAAATGATTCCAGCGCTTTCTTAAATCTTTATCTGAAACATATTTGCTCCAAAGTGGTGTCGGTATCCCTTAAGTGTGTCACCCTACGGTTCGTGAATAATGCAGACATGATCGAGACCCCTCTCCGATCAATAATCAGCAGCGGGACCTGGAGATCCGTATTGACTCCCACATATTCAACGATGACTCTTGTGATCGTGTGAACCTTTAACGTCGTAACTAAATCCCTTTGTCTCGCGATATATTACATGTCCGAGATTCGATCATCGGTATCCAAGTACCTAGTTTGATCTCGTTACCGACATGCACTCTTTTCTCGTTCCCGTGATATAACATTCTAGTGATCACATCACTTGCTTGCAAGCTATTTCAATGTGATATCACCGAGAGGGCCCAGAGTATATCTATCCGTCATCGGGATGGACAAATCCCACTCTTGATCCATGAGCCTCAACATAACACCTTCGTAGCACTGAACCCACCTTTATAGTCACCCTGTTACGGTGTGACGTTTGATGTTATCAAGATACTCTTCCGGTGTTAGCAATTAACATGATCTCATGGTATAAGGACTAAGATTACTTCGTATGATGTTATAGCAATATAAACATTATGACTCTGATCGTAATGCTATACTTCGGATGAATGTTCATCACATCATTCAACCAATGTTGTGACCTCGTTATTAACGACATCCAATGTCCATGATCAGGAAACCTTGATCATCTTGTTAATCAACGAGCTAGTTTATAAGAGAGGCATAACTAGGAACTTTCCTTTTGTTTATTAAACACACATGTATTAACGTTTCCAAATTAATACAATTATAGCATGCAAAATAAACATTTATCATAAACAAGGAATAAGATAATAACCACTTTATTATTGCCTCTCGGGCATATTCCCTTCACAATTTTACCCAGGTTCGAATCCACTGACGGTGGACGGATCCTACTCCTACTATTAATCCAGTAATACAGCAGAGCCAGAATATGGGTTACAAGGCTTTCGCCTACGCAAGTTGAGATTGTAGACTATTGTGGGGTGCCCTAAAGGCTGATCCCTAGGATAGCTTATATAGATATCCGGCCTAGGGTTTATAGGAGAGACCTATCCGGCTACGACTAAGAGTCGGTTACGGAGTACATCTTGGACTACAAGTAACTACACAGGCCTATGTCGGTAAGTATTCTAGGCCTTCCTGTAGCCAGACTAGACTCCGTCTCTTCTCTCTAATTGGGCCACCCCTGAAGCAAAGCTCTAACCTAAAGTGGGCCGCCCTGGTCAGCGAGGCACAGTGAGGATACCCGGAAAGTATATCCCCAACACTCTATGCCAGCACTAGACACTCCACCGGAGAGAGAATTAAGCGGGGGGACCTTATTCTGACTTCAAAATGTAGCCTCCACCTCAATATACCGAAGAATACACTGAAAAAGGCTAAACAAAAAACCAAAACCCTCCCACTGGCAAGGGGTCGTGGCCGGTCACACCTCGAAGACCCTAGGTGTCGTGGTATTGCCGACGAGTATGCCATGGAGGGGGTCCTCACAGAGCATGTTTAGAGAGGTGGGGGAAGGCAGTGAGTTGGCGGGTATGACGTAACACAACTTACCCAGGTTCATCCCACGACGGTGGCGGAATCCTACTCCTGCTATAAATCTCCATAATGGCAATACGCCGAGTTACAGGGATTGGTTCGTTGTGCGAGGTTGTATGTAATCATTTGTTTTGGTGTGTTATGCCCTAAAGGCTCCCACAGGTCTGGCTTATAAAGGCACCAGAACCTAGTGTTACAGGGAAAGATCCTTGTCGGACAAGTTACAGAGTCCTACACTAATACTAACTAGTCTTCGTGTCTTGCACTCCAAGGGTCTGGGTTGGTCGGTGACTATACCACAACCTTCCTTCTTCCAGCATGGGCCTCCCTTCTAGATTCATCTAACTAGGCCGCCCAGCAGTCCATAGGCCTTTCTACCAACTATGGGCTACCCGGGTTAGCCGGATTAGAGACATGCGATGGTGATACCCATTTAGCATATCCCCAATAGTAGCTCCTAGAGGACTTTGCGATCTTGCGCCGTCTTGCCTTTTAGGCTTGAATGCTCCATCTAGGTGATGATGGCAATTTGTCAAGCAATATCTTGATGTCTTCCCAAAGAACCCTGCAATCTTCTCCGTCCTCAACATGAAAGTCGGACAATCTTCAATTCTTCAGTCTTCTTTACCATAGTCGGATAAAATACGTCCACACTGGAATCTCCAAACATGACTACTATACTGCTACTGTTAGTAGGGTGACGTAGCTACAGCCTACGCTTTCTTGAAACTCACATATTGCAGTGGTTAATCATAGCGATTTTCCTGCATGTCAAATCCGAAAAACGTTAAGTAGCAAACAGGGTACATGGCGAAATTACCATACACTTTGCTCACATGTTGTCAATGCTTCAACCATTAGAACATTTGCGCATGAATACTGTCGCTAGGGCTTATCAATATTTACTTTGGCCAAAGATAATTTCTTTACCAGTATTCTCCCCGTGTCTTCTTCTTCCTCTCGATGAACGACCCTTTGAGCTCCAGAAAAACCCTAACAGAGAAATCCCACCCCCCTTCCAATCTAACTCAATGGCGAGCAGCAACAGCAGTCCATTGATGGCGGTTGTTCCTGAGGCTTCCAAGGAGCCATCAGGGGACATCCTTGACCCACCGGAGGGGCTAGTGATCCTGGTCTCCGCCATGGTGGAAACCACTGGCTGCAACCAAAAACATGCAATGCTCGAAGCCGTTGAGGAGGAAGCTGAATCCCACAAGGGAGTGTGGAGGGTCTCTAAACTCACTGCGAAGCACCTGAAGGAGCTTGCCAATGAGGGATATCTCCCCTCGATGGAGGGGTTTCTACTGTAGCCAGCGCCGGCCGGCGAGGTTATCCCCTCTCCCCAAGTCGGAGCAAAGGTCTACCTCAAAGCATAGCTGGTATGTGGTGTTTCCTTCCCAGTCTCTGACTTCTTCCTTGAGGTCCAGAAACACTTCCGGGTACCTATCTCTCAATAGCATCCTAGCACTTAGCATTTTTGTAGCTTTGTGCGAGGGATACCTAGGAATTAGGCCTAGGTTAGACTTGTTTATCTATTTATTCACCATCAAGAGAGAATCCAGAGATTCCAAGGATGAACTTCCGAATTGCAGAACCATTAACTTTAAGATCTGTCTAGGACGGAGGTTCCCCGACATTGTTGGCCATGAGTGTTGCAAGAACTAGCAAAAGACTTATTTCTATGACCTAGATATTCCTCTAGCTGACCGACAAGACTCATACTGCGACTTTGTTGACGGGGCTGCCACCAAAGCCAACACTTGGAGGTCCCTAGACCTTCTTCCCGCCAACAATGAAGCCTATCACCCCATAAGGCAGATAGAGTGTCTAGTAGACGGAAGCCTGACATGCTTGTACCTAGCCATGTGCTGGCTCGAAAGGTGGATCTAGCCTCTGGAGCATCGTACCAAGCTGATGCATGAGTACTACAAGTAGAACAAATAGCCCATGCGGATTTCCGAGGATAACTTCTCCAGGGACTCCATCAAGCTACAACTTAAGGACATCGTCAAGGTGAAGGACAAGAATCGCGGCTTCGCCATCACCTTCAACATGTTCGAATGTAGTGAATGCCTAGAGGTAACCATTTTTTCTTCATTTCTTCTGTATATAACCTAAGTTCTCATTCTTGGATGCATCAATCATCTAACATGTTTCCATCCCATCAGTTGGCGAGCTTGGCCGAGGAAGACATGGTCGCTCAAGTTTATGATCCAAAGCTGAAGGACGTGCAAGTTTTGTCTGACGATGATGCGTCCAAGGATTATTAGGCTCCGATAATGCGAAAGCAGAAGAGCTCCTGTTATGACCCAGGAGTCCAATAAAGATCCTAAGTCCCTGTGATTAACATGCTAGTCCCTGGATCATTAGCTAGCACTCATAGTCGATGAAATATCATGTAAAACCCAAGTTTTTATTACATGAATCGAATAATCCAGAGTTTACATTATTACAACAGAAGCAAAATATATAAAACTTGGAGTCCCATCAATGCCATAGGCAGGTTGAGTGAAGACCCGCGATCCTAGCGCACCTTTCAATGATCTCCAATTTCTGCACATGAAACATGCAGCGAAACGAGTTGGTCAATACTTTGAATGTATTGGAAAATTACACCAAGGAAAGAATAAGGCTATCTCTACATGCAAGTCTAAGTATAGGCTTTGGGGTTCTTTTGCATAAGGCCAATTTTCTCTAAGTAAGAAGAAAAGAGGAAGAGTTTACCCTACTTTGTAATCATGGTTTAAGTAGTATAGGGTTGAGTGGAACATGAGGATATTACTCACCAAATGTCCAATCAACCTAGCAATTGGATAGTACGCACCAAGTCCTCAAAATCCCACCCAATGACGATATTACTCACGCCCTGGGGTTTATAAAACTTTAAGTTTGGAAAAGAGAGATGAAGATCTTTCAGAGGCTCCATCCTTCAGATGCTCAAAGTGTTCTTTTCCATGAACTCGGCTGATCGATCAGATTGCAATACTCTCGAGAGGTCGTGCACTTTCCCCACAATCCATGATCAAGTCCTTTTATAGACAAGACCATGGCGAAGCCTTCCCTTAGTAGCCCCTTTACCAGCTGGATCCAACCGTGCCAAGAACTTCCAAATGTTGGTACCCTGGTGAGGTTTCCCATTAAGTACTAAGCCAAGACAGAGCCCATATGTATTGTCGTTGCACTGGAAGCTTCTGAATTCTGAAACATGACAAACTTCTTTGATTCCTGGGCGTCCGTCCTCCACCAAAATTCCACTCGTTGTCTTGACAACCATTCCGCCGAAAAGAAAACTTAGTTTTATTTTGAAGGGGGTTTTGAGCAAAAGAGTTCGCTCGAGAGAGCTCTCATACTTAGAAAATTTTGAGTCTTTCGAACCCCCCAACGGTACTTGTATATATATAGCATAGCAAGCAATACTTAGCAAAACAGGGGAAACCTATTAGGATGGAAATTCCTAAGTATGAAGCTACTCATGGCATACTACAAAACCGCACTTGCAAAAATAGTACTAAGAAAACTACTAAAAACCTACACATACATACTACAAGATTTGAAGAGTAAAACATGCATAGTCAAAACTAGGACATTAAACATGAACAAGTGGTGTAACTTGCCTTATGTTAATAATATGTGTGATGATTGAATTCCTTCCTAGCAACTGCACTCTCCGCACAATCTAATGCAAGGACAAGTAGTTCCAATCAAAACAATTGAAACCATAGCAAACAAAACAATGATGATCACAAACATGCATGATGATTTAATATTAGTTCTTTGAATGGTATTAGATCATATGATGCATGTAGGAGATCATTTAATGCAATAGGGTATTTATTATTAAATCTTGATGACCGAATAAGATGTTTTAGTAGTTCTGTTGAAACTTCTATCCTAATTATCGAATTAAATTTGGTTATGGGATTTAATGGATAGAGGACAATAATACAAACCAGTAGGACTTGGATTTATCTTAATCGGAGTTGTAATTATTTTTCTATGATTTAATTACTATTTAATAGAGTTTAAACAATTTAAAGTATTTACTACATAATAAATTATATCTAGTACCAGATCTATATTCTACGTGATGTTTTGAAACCACAGACATATTATTTATATTTTTCCGATCTAGAAATATTTTATTACAAATTTTATAACCTAAATAGCCATTAATACTAATTAAATCACCACAGTAATTATACACTACAAAAATTAGATCTAACAACATATTAACATCGTATATTAAATTATGAAACCATAGATACCTTATTTGTATTTTTCTGATCTACAGACAATTTAGTACAATTTATTTTGTATAAAAGGGCCATTAAACCATTTAAACTATTTCAGTAAATATATGTAGCACAAGTCAGATCTATTAGCATAATAATATTCTACACAATTTTCGGAATCCATTGATATATTAATTGTAATTTTGGACTTATAAATCTTTTTCTATGAATTATACAAGATTTCATGAATTTCTGGCTATTTTTAATACAAAAACTATTTAGACAAATTGATCGCGCTGACTGTGCAGTTGACTGCTGACCTGGCGGCTAACGATGCACTGACGGAGCAGCTGACTGGGCATACACGTGGCACGATCTGGTTGGCTGGTACCCCTTCATGGGTGGGATCTAATCTGGGCCGTCGGGGAAATATCCAGCGGCTCGGAACGGTTCCTTCTAGTGTTCACCGGCGCAGTGGAGGGTGACGGCGGTGGAAGGCGGTAGCGGTAGTCGGATGGCGCAGATGGCAGTGGTTGGCAGCGTTCTGGTGGGTTCCCGACGTGGATAAGCAGACGGTGGGGTGCGGAAGACTTTAGTGGAAGAAAACAATAGAGGGGAGCTCGGAATCGATGGCAACCTTCGATTTCCGAAGCACCGACGATGAATTCCAGCGAGATCAGATCGGAGCTTAATTCTAGCAGCCCGGTGGCGGATTGTCGAAATTTCTTTAGGGTTTTGATGTTGTATGGTGTGGGGGGTTAAATAGGCGTGGTTTCTTGCAGAGGGGTGAAGGAAAACAACCCGGACTCGGCCGGTATTCCGTTGTGGGCGAAGCTGGTGACGCGAGTTCATCCCAGACTCAGCTGGGAGACGAAAGGGGTGGGGTCGGGGTGTCAGTGACCGCGAGGACGCTGGCGGGCTACACGTAGACGCTATGGGCTGGCCCACTTGCGCGTCCGCGGTGCGCACCTCTCACTCGCATGGCGCGGCGGTAGACAAGGGGAGGAGGAGGGCGGTCGGGCTGGGCCAGCCAGTCCGGTTAGATTAGGTTTTTTTCCATTTATTTTTCTTTTTCCTATTTTTGAGTATTTCTTTTGTAACTTTTGTTTTACAACTCTAAATGAGTTGAAACTTGTCTTTAATATTTTATAATTTCAAGTAGATCATTTTAGGCAAGTGCTTAACAAAGTTTGTTGTCTTAGTATTAATGGTTTTAATAAAGCCTATTTAATTCCCTTAGGAATAAAGTGGCACATAGAATTTTGGGGTTTTTAGGTCATTATTTCATTTGAAAATTGTGTGTGATGCCATGATGCAATGCACCAGAAAGTTTTTGGATTTATACGAAAACTGCCAACATAATTGGACAATCATACTAATGCATTCTTTTTTTGTGATTTAGGAAAGTTTGAACAATCCTAAAAAGTTTCTTTTCAATCAAATGTCAACAAGGTCACATAACTCAATCAACTTATTTAATTATTTTAACATTCCAAAATTTTGGGAATGTTTGGGATATTACAGGCTACCACCCTTAAAAGGAATCTCATCCTCGACATTAGAGAAGGCTAGCAAGAAATAGGTTCAGGTTACACTAGGGTGCTACCACCCTTAAAAGATTATATTTGTTGTGCTTTCCGTGTAGGTCCACTTTAGGTTGTTGGTTTATAAGCTTCATCCACACTAACATAATTCACCGTAGCTTGATGGATGGATTGGACTTCTTTCTATTTCCACCACCATTCTTCCTTTTCTTAGGACAACTGACGTGCAATGCCCTGTTTCACCACACTTGTAGCATGTCACTTGGCTAGGATCATTGCTGCCTCCATTACCATGGCGTTTCCTTGAGCTAGTTTGGGGAAGATGGCCATTCCTTTCATATTTCGAGTGTCACGAAGAAATGACTTTGGGTGTGGTGTTTTAGAGTCTTGACTCCATCTCTAGACCTTGTGTCCTCTAATATCTTCATGAGGCCTTGGCGCATACCATCTCTAACTTGCGGATTCACTTGTTGTACCATCGGGTAGAGGTGACATTAGGAGGGATTGTTGGTTGGTTCCTTCACACAAGAAGCATCTAACCTGAGAGGTGGGGCATTCTTCAAAAGGGTGACTTGCTTCATAGTAGGGGCATTGGGCACGATGCTTCTTAGAGGTGTGTCCTATTTCCCCACAGATTCTATAAGCTGAATGGTTTGGGACTTCAACTCCTTGGGGTTTTGATTTCCAAGTGACGAGATGAGATTGTACTAGAACCACTTTAAATTCTTCCCAAGATATCATCCCTTGATGATCATCAATGGTGTTTGCATCTCCCACCAAGTTGCAGCTTCCTCCTTTAGGAATTGGGTGGCATAATGAACCATTTCATTGACTTCAATGTTGGCATCCTTCATTCTTTCTTCAACCTTGTGCATCAATTGCTTTGCATCAGTGTGGCTCATACACTTGGGGAAGTTGAGTTCCTTGTCTTCCTTGATGGTACGGCCCATCTGTTGAGTTGACCAAGGTTTAGAGTAGGAACGAGTGGATTATAGAAGAGGAAGAAGAAGATTAGCCCATACAAGCAACTTTAGTTTTGGAAAAATAGGTTTTATTTGTTACTGTAACAAACCAAACCAAGAAAGCAAACAATTCGTTGCATCTACATTGTAGCGAAATCTATCCGGGTTTGGTTCCTAATAGGTCACTTATAATCTTCGAGGCTTCGAGGCTTCAAAAGTCGTCGTGCTTTTGATAATCTTCATGTTCTCCATAATCTTCATTCTTTCAAGGTCTTCAGTTAATAACCTTGACTTGAGGCCTTCGAAGTCTTCAATACTTGTAGCTTTGAAGTCTTCAATTCTCATAGCTGTCTTGAACATCTTCTGTGGAGGTCTTCAAGTCTTGACTTGAGCGAAACGTTGAGAAGATCTTCTTTGGAAGGACAGTCTTGAGAGGAGTTTCTTCTTGAAGTGTATAATGGTCATCTCTAATGTTGAAAAGAGGAGACTTAAGAATTTTAAAAGTCGAAAGATAGATGATGAGAAGTGTGAGAGTTTTCTAAAATAACTTAGAAAATATTACTCCTAAAGTTTTTCCAAGGCTAGGGTCACGATCTACAACCAACTTGTGCTCTGATACCATCTATTATGACCTAGGATTCCGATAAAGATCCTAAGTCCCTGTGATTAACATGCTAGTCCCTGGATCATTAGCTAGCACTCACAGTCGATGAAAAATCATGTAAAACACAAGTTTTTATTACATGAATCGAATAATCCAGAGTTTACATTATTACAACAGAAGCAAAATATATACAACTTGGAGTCCCATCAATGCCATAGGCAGGTTGAGTGAACACCCGCGATCCTAGCGCACCTTTCAATGATCTCCAATTTCTGCACAAAACGTGCAGCCAAATGAGTTGGTCAATACTTTGAAGTTATTGGCAAATTACACCAAGGAAAGAATAAGGCTATCTCTACATGCAAGGCTAAGTATAGGCTTTGGGGTTCTTTTGCATAAGGCCAATTTTCTCTAAGTAAGAAGAAAAGAGGAAGAGTTTACTCTACTTTGTAATCATGGTTTAAGTAGTATAGGGTTGAGTGGAACACGAGGATATTACTCATCAAGTGTCCAATCAACCAAGCACTTGGATATTACGCACCAAGTCCCCAAAATCCCACCCAATGACGATATTACTCACGCCCTGGGTTTTATAAAACTTTAAGTTTGGAAAAGAGAGAGGAAGATCTTTCAGAGGCTCCATCCTTCAGATGCTCAAAGTGTTCTTTTCCGTGAACTCGGCTGATCGATCAGATTGCAATACTCTCAGGAGGTCGTGCACTTTCCCCATAATCCACGATCAAGTCCTTTTACAGACAAGACCATGGCGAAGCCTTCCCTTGGTAGCCCCTCTACCAGCTGGAGCCAATGATACATTGCAAATGTATCTATAATTTTTGATGTTCCATGCTTGGTTTTATCCACTTTCTTGTGTTTTGTTCCAACTTTGGAGTACTTTTCATATGATTTCTTGGACTAACCTATTAACAAGAGCCACAGTGCTAGTTGCCTATTTTCTGCTGTTTTGGTTCCAAGAAATTCAGAAAATGAATATTATCGGAATTGGACGGGACAAAAGCCAAAGTGCCTATTTTCCGGAAGTCATCATATGCCAGAATACGAGATTGAGAGGGGCTAGAGGCCGGCCACACCACTTGGTCGCGCTGCTAGGCTTGGCCCGCGTCAGGGGGTGGTGTGGTGGCCCCTGGCACCCCCTCGGCCTCCCCTTCCGCCTATAAGATGCCCTCGGGACAAAAACCCTAAGTACTCGATCAAAAATCCATGAAAGAGTCTATAGCCGTCGTCATCTCCATCCCTAGATCGGGGGGATCTGAAGCTCTTCCCGGCACCCTGCTGGAGAGGGGAATTCACCCTGGAGGCCTTCTTCATCACCATGCAAGCCTCCGGTGTGATGCGTGAGTAGTTCATCCTTGGCCTACAGATCCATGTAGTAGCTAGATAGCTGGTTCTCCTCCTTTGTGCTTTCATGTCTAGATCTTGTGAGCTCCGTTCATGATCAAGATCATCTATTTGTTATTCAGCATGTTGTGTTTGCGCGGATCCGATGGATATTGAGATGCTATTTCAGATTGATTATTGATTCTATCATGTCTTTGTTATTTGTGATCTTGCATGCTTTCTGTTATTAGTAGCTATCTTGGCCAAGTAGATGCTAGCAACTCCAAGAGTTAGTATTTATGCTCGATAGTGGGTTCATGCCTCTGGTAATCTGGGGAAGTGACAGAAATCTCTAAGGTACTAGATGTGTTGTTGCTACTAGGGAGAAAACAACAATCCGTTGTTCATAGAACAACCATATTGTTTACTTTACATGCAGTTCGTAAAGCAATAATATGTTTCTTGCAACTTAATACCGGAGGGGGTTTGGATGATAACCTGAAGGTGATTATTAGTCATAGATGTAGTTGGATGGCGGTCTATGTATAATGTTGTAATGCCCAATCAAGTCTCAAAGGAGTCAAGATGATTAGTATATGCATGTATTGCTTTCTCGGTGTTTGTCAATTGCCCCACTGTAATTTGTTCACCCAGCATATTATCTATCTTAAGGAGAGCCACCTCTAGTGAACGATGGATCCCGGTCCTTTTCTTTACATACAATCTACAATCTTTTACTGCTTTGTGTTTACTTTCTGCAAACTTTTACTCCATTTCATTCGATACGTTTAATCCTTTGTTTTCTACAAAACACCGTGAGATTGACAACCTCATCGCAAGTTGGGGACAAAGTTCTGTGGTTGTGTTGTGCAGGTCTCCACGTTGCTACTAGCACCGGTAGTGCGCCCTGCCAAAGCTTAGCTAGTAACACCTTTGGGGTGTTTACTTGCTCCTACTGGTTCGATTAAACCTTAGTTTGATAACTGAGGGAAACTTGATGTTGTGCTCATCATACCTTCCTCTTGGGGTTCCCAACGAGCTCTAAATCAACACCGCCATCAAGCATTTTTCTGGGCGCCGTGCATTGAGCCATCAAGCATTTTTCTGGCGCCGTTGTCGGGGAGTCAAGGACATCTTCACACGGGGAGTCCCTCATAACCAATCTCTTTACTTTGTTATTTTTGTTTCGCTTAGTTTCTTTTTTGCTTTGTTTGCTTGTTTTCTTTATTCAAAAACACACAAAAATTAGTTTTACTAGTTCGCTTTCTTTATCAAAAACACACAAAAATTAAGTCTCCTTTAGTTTTCACCCCTTCCTTAGCTCACCATGTTGATCCCTACATTCACCCTGAAAGACTTTTCAATTGGTAGTGGTTCTATAATTGGGAAAGATAATATTGAAGAATTCTTTAATCATGTTAGTAAGCATGAAGATACTGAGGATAGATCCCTTATAGAACTTGCTCCAAACTATGTGATTGCTGTTGCTTCTTTAATTCACAAGTTAGAAGCTAGGTTTGTTAACCTCAACCCCTTAATGCAAATAATGTTTCTTAAGCTTAAAGAAATTGAGGACCCTGAAAAGAGGGATTTTATTCTAGAAACTTTGTTTAAGGAGTTCTATGATGTTGCCAAGTAAGCTAGGAAAGTCTTTGAAAATTTCAATATGCTAGGCTCATGTCTAGATGTTGTTGGTACACGAGAAAAGATGAACAAAACCGAACCTAATGGGGAGGAACCTAAGATACCAATACCATTTAAACTAGTAGCAATACATGATGCCATAGAAAAGAATCTTGATTGGATTGTTCCTGCAAAACCTTTTTATGAGAATAGTGAACCTCAGAGCATTTAGAGAGGATCCTCTAGAACTTATTTGGATGATATACCTTGCCTTGTTGAAAATATTTCTGGTATTGATCTTAATGCTTCTTCATTTGAGAACACTTTGAAAGGATTATTTTCTCCTTATGTTTTTGGTGCTGATGACAACTCCTTTTGTGGTTTAACTATTTGTCCAAGTTTCAAGGTTTATCTTCGGTCGTGCTTGTGGATGTTGTTTCTCAAGGAAGAGCTTGCAGTCGATAGCACTTATTTTCACTTTCTCTTGTTTCATATTTTAGGCTATCGTACTATCAAGAGGGAGCCCATCTAGGAAGGTTGTGGGAAATCAACATTTTATGCACAGACCGTATATGCACCTCCACAGCCATCCCAGTTTTCGTGTGAGAGAGTGATTTCTGCTTAGTTGGAGGGTTTTCTGCTATGACCGGTATTACCGGCCAGGTAGCTATAGAACCACCCAGGGGTTTTCCCAGGGTTGTTCGAGCGGTATTTCCGGTTGAAGTTCTGGTCCTATTTCCGGCGAAGAAATTTTCGGTTCAGTAAGACTTCTATCTAACTTTGCCTATTTGTTGGAACTAGCACCGGATTTTGGATCGGTAGTACCGGCCCCACCAGCTTCTGCCCCCCTGAGCGGTAGTACCGCTCACTGACCGGTAGTACCGGCCATCATTGGTCACCGGTAGTTCCGGGTCCAGTTCCGGTCCTAATTCCGACGCTGGGCAGTGCAGGCCAGACGACCTTCTGCCTCGCACTGTCTATTTGACGGAAGTAAGGGCGGAACTTGGACCGGTACTTCCGGTCAGCCCATCTGGGTCCACCAACTGTCTTCGGACCGTTACGTGGCCTGGGCTGGGCCGGTGGTGGCTCGCCCACCGGTACTACCGGTCAGGCACCGGTAGTACCGACGGCGTGGGGCCTGGGCAGAATCTGCCCGTTTGAAGGAGGGCTATTTAAGCCCCCTTCTTCCTCCTCCCACCTTATCTCTTGGTTCTCTCTCTCCACCATTTTCACAAGAGCTTGACTTGGCTAGATCTCTCTCCCCACCCACTCAAATCTCTTGATCTTTTGAGTATTGGGAGAGGTGACCTAGATCTACACCTCCACCAAAGGAATTTTGATTTCCCCCACTCATCCTTCGTGGATTTCATTTCTTGGGTTCTTGGAACCCTAGACGGTGTAGGGCATCTTCGGAGCTGGGGCATTTGTTGTAAAGCTCCGTGGTGTCGTTGAGGGCCTTCAATTGAGTTGTGAAGCCTCCCCTCAACCTCGTTGTAAAGGTTTTCGGTTGGCGCCTTCAAGGTCACCGGTTAGTGGATTGTGAGGCCACCTTTGTGGTGGTGCTCGCCGGAGAAGAAGGTGAGGCCTTTGTGGCGCTCGGGTGACCTTGTGTGGCCCCGACACCTCTCCAACGTAGACGTAGCTTCTTTGGAAGTGAACTACGAGAATTACATCTCCGTGTCCCCTCGCCGATTCTTTCGCTCCGCTCCTTTACTTCTTGCATTTACTCTCTTGTTTACCTTTGTGTTACTTGTCTTTTAGGTTGTTCATGTAATTGCATCTCTAGTGAACCTTACTTTGTGCTAAGACTTAAAAGTGGGATAAAAGTTTAAAAAATTGGTAGTCTCCTATTCACCCCCCTCTAGTTGGCCTAAGTTGGGCCTTTCACACTTGATTCTTTTTCTTGCTTCTTATGCCTAACTTAAAGGCGTTAAAGAAAATTACTTATTGGGAGATAACCCAAAAGTTTTAGATGAGTCTTGGAAGTTATTACCTCTGTAATAACCTCTCCTTGTCCTTTTTATTTGCTTTTTGTGCCAAGAGTAACCTCTATGAGAGAGAAGTAATGATTGGGAAAGTTGTTGTCCCAAAACACATTTTTGTGCTTCACCGTAAATATTCGTGTAAAATCTCTGTACGTCGTTTTGGGGTGTGAATTTTTGCAATTATGCCCCAGGTTGTTATCTAACTTTTGTTAGTTCAATATTTTTTGATTTGAGCAACAGAAGATCTTCGAAAAAATTTGTCTTTACCTGCTCGTCTGTTTTGACAGATTTCTGCCATTTTCTGCATTTGCTTCTTGTTGGTTCCTTTTTGAGTTCTTTTGGGGAATTGAGCTTTTTGTGGGAAGTGCTACCGTAGCTAATGTTCTAATGGAAGTTTATTTGGTGTCATAACTGAACCTTAAGACCTATTTATCTTGAGTGCACTAATGTTGCTAATAAAGATTGTGTGAAGTTTTGTATGAAGGAAAAATTTCAGGTGTATGGAAGGAATGAGTAATGAGATGAAGGATGGACTAAAGCTCAAGCTTGCGGATGCCACGCATGTTACCCCAAGAAATATCCAAGAAGTACAAGCGTCAAAGCTTGGGATGCCCAAGGCATCCCCTTCTTCATCAATAAAAATCCCAGGTTTCTTCCAAACGCTTCATTTTTATTGTTTCATGCAGAGTTGTGTTTTTCTTGGAGCGTCTTCTTTTTCGTTTTCGTTTTGGTTTTTCGTTTGCTTTGGTTTTCTTATTTTTCTGAATAAATTGGTTGGACCCCCTCTTTCATACATTGGTTTGCAAATAGTTTGGTTTGGTTTGGAAAAGAGTAGGAAAGTTCATACTTATGTGGTAAAAAGAGCTCGTTTTTGACTGTGGCCTATGCTTTGTCATGCCATGCTTGATATTGTTTTGGCTTTATGCTTAGTATTCTTTGTTGTAGCATGACTTGTTATAAACAATTGAGATAGCTTAATGTTCCTTGGATGAATCATGTGTTGTTTTAGCATATTAAAGCATAGTATAGTGGTATTCTCCTTTGATGCCTTATTTGGGTTGACTTGGCGTATGCTCACACCATGTTATGACTATCTCAAGTCACCATAGGCTTTATGATCCTTTAGTTTTCAACTTGTAGTATCACTTTATGCTTTGATCAATGATGTTTTGTCGCTCTGCATGATTCTGGCCATCATTGCTCTCTTAGTTTGTCGCTCCCAGTCTTTTGCTAGCCTCCACAACAAAGTATGAGTTCCACTCATGCATCCAACTCCCTAAACCAAGTTATTCCAAAGAACCCACCATACCTACTAGCTTATGCTATTCCAAGTATATTCATGCTTTTGTTTACCTTTCAAATTAAACTTGTTATGAGAAAACTAGTGATTAAAGGTCTCACGAACTTGATGGCACACTTTACTTTTCTTTCCCTTAATAAACTTGAACCATTGTGTCGTCTATGTTGTATATGCTTGCACTTATTTGTTGGGAATTTGCTGAACCATGCTTTCATGGGGAACGCTTTCAACATTCCACTTGGTACTTGTACCTAGTTGATATCATGCTCTTTTCTATATGGATGTCGTCGTTGTGAAATGAAAGGGGAGCTTGTAAGTCCATGGAGTTATGTACATGTGTTAGAGAAACGCTTGGGCCGCTGGTCTAATCCATGCTGACATGGTGGAAACCTGCAGTGTAAGCATAATGAGCTGTCTATGAAGCATTCTTCTTATAAAAAAAGAGTCCTATATTGTGAAAAAAGAGAAAAGAAAAAAAGAGATATTATGAAAAGAGGAAAGAGATAAAAAAGCACCATATTCCCATGGTAAATAAGAAGAATGCTGAGATGGTCGTTGTCTGCTTGTGTTGTCATTTTGATATGGGGATTCTTCCGTATCATCGGGCAAGGGGTACCCCGTTGGCGGTTCTCTATGATACGCATGTACTTACAATGACAAGAACTTACTAGTGACTAAACTTGAGTAGCATGAGGAGCGGCCCTCGTATACAAGGGACATGATATTTCTAACTTATACTTCGTCAAGCATGTACACCATAGTTTGTTCACTTTAACCTTAATCACTTCAAGATGCTTATGATAGGGGCAATGAGAGCTAAAAGCTATAAGTACCATAATTTTTGGAAGCTCTTTATGAGACTTGAATCCCTACTTCCTTTTATAAAGGCCTTTCTTCCACCATTATATTGAGTCTCTACCTTCTACCTTTATGCACCTACTTTGAGAGCATAGTGGCCATTCTTAGTTCTATGTGCATTGTCCCAAGACTAGTTGATTGATGCATAACTTGATATTGTTTGTTTTAAACTATTTGTATCTAGTCACTCTTATGAACTTTGAAGGTATCCTATGCATTTATATTTGCTACTCTATTGAGTGACAAGCTGAATACTATTATGCTATGTTTTCTTTATGTGAAACAAACAAACGTCTTGCAAAGCATTGTTATTCATGAATCTTTTGTTTGTGCTTTTTCATGTTGCATCATAGTTTCTTTGTCTTATTGCTAGAACTTTGTATTTCATGTTATGATTGAAGTACTATGATCCCAGCTTTGAATGTTTTACAAATACTTTGATCAAGTCTTTGATGGTGCATATGACCTCAAATATTATTATTTCTTTTTATCACTTACCTACTCTAGGACGAGTAGGAGTTAAGCTTGGGGATATTGATGTTCCATGCTTGATTTTATCCACTTTCTTGTGTTTTGTTCCAACTTTGCAGTACTTTTCATATGATTTCTTGGACTAACCTATTAACAAGAGCCTCTGTGCCAGCTGCCTGTTTTCTGCTATTTTTGGTTCCAGGAAAGTCAGAAAATGAATATTCTCGGAATTGGACGGGACAAAAGCCAAAGTGCCTATTTTTCTCAAAGTCATCAGATGCCAGAATACGAGACGGAGAGGGGCCAGAGGCCAGCCACACCACCTGGCTGCGCGGCCAGGCTTGGCCCGCGCCAGGGGGTGGTGTGGTGGCCCCTGGCACCCCCTTGGCCTCCCCTTCCGCCTATAATATGCCCTCAGGAAGAAAACCCCAAGTACCCGATCAAAAATCCATGAAAGAGTCTGTAGCCGCCGTCATCTCCATCCCTAGATCGGGAGGGATCTGAAGCTCTTCCCGGCACCCTGCCGGAGAGGGGGATTCACCTTGGAGGCCTTCTTCATCACCATGCAAGCCTCCGGTGTGATGCGTGAGTAGTTCATCCTTGGACTACGGATCCATGTAGTAGCTAGATGGCTGGTTCTCCTCCTTTGTGCTTTCATGTCTAGATCTTGTGAGCTCCGTTCATGATCAAGATCATCTATTTGTAATTCTGCATGTTGTGTTTGCGCGGATCCAATGGATATTGAGATGCTATTTTAGATTGATTATTGATTCTATCATGTCTTTGTTATTTGTGATCTTGCATGCTTTCCGTTGTTAGTAGATATCTTATCCAAGTAGATGCTAGCAACTCCAAGAGTTAGTATTCATGCTCGATAGTGGGTTCATGCCTCTGGTAATCTGGGGAAGTGACAGAAATATCTAAGGTACTAGATGTGATGTTGCTACTAGGGATAAAACAACCATCCTTTGTTCATAGAACAATCGTATTGTTTACTTTACATGCAGTTCGTAAAGAAATAATATGTTGCTTGCAACTTAATACTGGAGGGGGTTCGGATGATAACCTGAAGGTGGATTATTAGTCATAGATGCAGTTGGATAGCGGTCTATGTATAATGTTGTAATGCCCAATCAAGTCTCAAAGGAGTCAACATGATTAGTATATGCATGCATTGCTTTCTTGATGTTTGTCAATTGCCCCGCTGCAATTTGTTCACCCAGCATGTTGTCTATCTTAAGGAGAGCCACCTCTAGTGAACTATGGATCCCGGTCCTTGTCTTTTACATACAATCTACAATCTTTTACTGCTTTGTGTTTACTTTCTGCAAACTATTACTTCTTTCCATTCGATACATTTAATCCTTTGTTTTCTGCAAAACACGGTGAGATTGACAACCTTCTGTGGTTGTGTGGTTGTGTTGTGCAGGTATCCATGTTGCTACTAGCACCGGTAGTGCGCCCTGCCAAGGCTCAGCTAGCAACACCTTTGGGGTCTTTCCTTGCACCTACTGGTTCGATTAAACCTTGATTTCATAACTGAGGGAAACTTGATGTTGTGCTCATCATACCTTCCTCTTGGGGTTCCCGACGAGCTCTACATCAACATCGCACCAGCACTTTTCTGGCGCCGACAATGAGCCATCAGCCAACCGTGCCAAGAACCTCCAAATGTTGGTTTCCCACTAAGTACTAAGCCAAGACAGAGCCCATATGTATTGTGGTTGCACTGGAAGCTTCTGAATTCTGAAACATGGCAGACTTCTTTGATTCCTGGGTGGCCGTCCTCCACCAAAATTCCACTCGTTTTCCCGACAACCATTCCACCCAGAAGAATACTTAGTTTTATTTTGAAGGGGGTTTTGAGCCGAAAAGTTCGCTCGAGAGAGCTCTCATACTTAGAAAATTTTGAGTCTTTCGAACCTCCCAACGTTACTTGTATATATATAGCTTAGCAAGCAATACTTAGCAAAACAGGGGAAACCTATTAGGATGGAAATTCCTAAGTATGAAGCTACTCATGGCATACTAAAAAACCGCATTTGCAAAAATAGTACTAAGAAAACTACTAAAAACCTACACATGCATACTACAAGATTTGAAGAGTAAAACATTCATAGTCAAAACTAGGACATTAAACATGAAAAAGTGGTGTAACTTGCCTTATGTTAATAATATGTGTGATAATTGAATTCCTTCGCAGCAACCGCACTCTCCGCACAATCTAACGCAAGGAAAAGTAGTTCCAATCAAAACAATTGCAACCAGAGAAATGAAAACAATGATGATCTCAAACATGCACGATGATTTAATATTAGGTCTTTGAATGGTATTAGATCATATGAGGCATGTAGGAGATCATTTAATGCAATAGGGTATTTATTATTAAATCTTGATGACCGAATAAGAGGTTTTAGTAGTTCTGTTGCAACTTCTATCCTAATTATCGAATTAAATTTGTTTATGGGTTTTAATGGATAGAGGACAATAATACAAACTAGTAGGAATTGGATTTATCTTAATCGGAGTTGTAATTCTTTTTCTATGATTTAATTACTATTTAATAGAGTTTAAACATTTTAAAATATTTACTACATAATAAATTATATCTAGTACCAGATCTATATTCTACGTGAAGTTTTGAAACCACAGACATATTATTTATATTTTTCCGATCTATAAATAATTTATTACAAATTTTAAAATCTAAATAGCCATTAATACTAATTAAATCACCACAGTAATTATACACTACAAAAATTAGATCTAACAGCATATTAATATCGTATATTAAATTATGAAACCATAGATACCTTATTTGTTTTTCTAATCTACAGACAATTTAGTACAATTTATTTAGTCTAAAAGGGCTATTAAACCATTTAAATTATTTCAGTAAATATATGTAGTACAAGTCAGATCTATTAGCATAATAATATTCTACACAATTTTCTAAATCCATTGATATATTATTTGTAATTTTTGGACTTATAAATCTTTTTCTATGAATTATACAAGATTTTGTGAATTTCTGGCTATTTTTAATACAAAAACTATTTAAACAAATTGACCGCGCTGACTGTGCAGTTGACTGCTGACCTGGCGGCTAATGATATGCTGACAGAGCAGCTGACTGGGCGTACACGTGGTGCGATTTGGTTGGTTGGTACCCCTTCGCGGGTGGGATCTAATCCGGGCCGTCGGGGAAAGATCCAGCGGCTCAGAACGGTTCCTTCTAGTGTTCACCGACGAAGTGGAGGGTGACGGCGGCGGACAACGGCAGCGGCGGTCGGATGGCGCAGATGGCGGTGGTTGGCAGCGTTCCGGTGGGTTCCCGACGTGGATAAGCAGACGACGGGGTGCGGAAGACTTTCGCAGTTCACTTCGTGCCCTTGGCGCCAACTCCTCTTCAGCGGGATGGCGGAGAAGCTCAGTTGCAGTCCTCTGTCTCCGGCAGTGCTCCGGTGATCGATTCCCGGTGAATAGTTGCATTTGAGAGGGGGAAACATAGGGGGTAGTGTGGTATTTCAAGGAGGACACATTAGTGGAAGAAAACAAGAGAGGGGAGCTCGAAATCGATGGCAACCTTCGATTTCTGAAGCACCGGCGATGAATTCCAGCAAGATTAGATCGGAGCTTAATGCCAGCAGCCCGATGGCAGATTGGTGAAACTTCTTTAGGGTTCTTATGTGCTACGGTGTGGGGGGTTAAATAGGCGTGGTTTCTTGTAGAGGGGTAAAGGAAAATAACCCCGATTCGGCCGGGATTCTGGCGGGCTGCATGCAGATGCTATGGGCCGGCCCACTTGCGCGTCCGCGGTGCGCACCGGTCACTCGCATGGCGCGGCGGTAGACAAGGGGAGGAGGAGGGCGGTCGGGCTGGGCCAGCCAGTCCGGTTAGATTAGGTTTTTTTCCATTTATTTTTTTTACTAGTTTTTAGTATTTCTTTTGTAACTTTTGTTTTACAACTCTAAATGAGTTGAGACTTGTTTCTCATATTTAATAATTTCAAGTAGATCATTTTAGGCAAGTGCTTAACAAAGTTTGTTGTCTTAGTATTAATGGTTTTAATAAAGCCTATTTAATTCCCTTTATGAATAAAGTGGCACACAGAATTTTAGGGTTTTTAGATCATTATTTCGTTTGAAAATTGTGTGTGATGCCATGATGCAATGCATCAGAATTTTTTTGGATTTATACAAAAACTTCCAACATAATTGGACAATCATACTAATCCATTCTTTTTTTGTGACTTAGGAATGTTTGAACAATCCTAAAAAGTTTCTTTTCAATCAAATTTCAACAAGGCTACATAAGTCAATCAACTTATTTAATTATTTTAACATTCCAAAATTTTGGAATTTTTGGGATATTACAGCTCCACCTCTGACGCTATTGACGAGGGCAAGAAGAAGAAATCGGAGAGTGGAGTTTCCAAGAAATCCACTGCCACCTTAGAGGCGTTGAAGAGCAAGTCTACCAGCATCCCATTGACCAAGGCACCTACTATTGTGTAAGAACTTCTCTTTTCCCACTACCACTTTGTATCTTTCAGGAAGAAATCAAGTATTAGTCTAAAGCGCACCTCCGAAGATACTGGAGTGTCTAAAGAGATTCGTGAGATGTTGACCAAGTCCTCCCTGCCATTTCTCCCCCAACACCTGCCGTCAAGCCAAACACAGGCTCTGCCAAAACACCGTCCACTCATACACATGATGCCTCCAACATGGAGCTAGACATTAATCCTGCAGAGGATGTCTCAGGTTCTGCCGGTTTTGACGTTTCTCCTGGCACTTAGATGACGTAGGAGAGCACCTCCTATCAAATGGTTGAATCTACGGCTAAGGATGCCACGAAGAAAGGAAAACAACTAGCAATGGGAATAGATCTAGTGGCAACACACTGTGACCTGGAGCAGTACGAAAGCAGGAAACATATGTTGATGAAGTCTATAGTAGTAGTGCCTTTTTCTTGGATCTTTTTCTATTTGTCTCATCTGAAATCAAGTCTGTTTGGATATAGAAAAAAGGGTAAAGAATGAATGGGGGTACAAGTTACGGCACCCTACCTTTCTTTACGCTACCTTCTATCGTTGGCCCTAAAGAGGAGAGCCAACCCTTACTGGAAAACAACCAAGTCGGGGACTTCTACACCGTCCACTACTATAGTAACACAACGGTCAACTAGAGCTTCCTCTGCTCCCTTGGCTGGTGCACCTACAATGCCTCCGAGTCCTTCGTTGTTAAGTCTGGATAATATTATATGGAAAGCGGATCGTATTCGCAATAATGCCAAGACCTTCCACGACACATACGCCACTACAGCAAATATCTCAAGATTATTGCTATTGTAAGTCTTCGATCTTTACATTTCACTTTATAATATATCCCACTATAGTCCCCGAGCTCTTAGGAAGAAAACCATAAGTTATTTACCTGAGTGCTCTAAAAGGAACTAAGTGTAAAACTTGATAGTGTAGCCCCCCAAGTTTCTAGGTAGAATGAATAATTCTGGCTAGATACTCTAAGAGAAGCATACATGGGTTAAAATCTTATACTGTAGTCCCCGAGCCTCTAGGTGAAACTGAAAAGTTCCGGCTAGATGCTCTAGAGAAGCTAAGCATGTTTCTTGTGCAGAATGAGAATAACCAGAGGAAGGATGCCAATGAAAGGTTTGCCAAGATAAAAAATGAACTGGATATTGAAAAGGGAAAAACAACCTTTTTGAAGGAACAGATCATAAACAACAAGTGTTTGTTTTCTTCCAACAGCTCCCGTATCCATCATTTGTAGCTATTTCCTCCGAATACTCATAGTGTTTTAATGTTCTGACTTGCAGATGTTGTTGCCAAGGCTAAAAGAATTGTTGAGCAATCCAAGCACATCCAAGAACTAGATGATGAGAATAACATCTTAAAGAAGGACTTGGATGATGCTATCAAAATGCACGAGGAGGCAATGACAGCTCTGCAAGAATCTGCAAACACCGAGATGGAGTGTCTGAAGAAGGAAATTGAATAGCTCAAGGAAGAGAACCAAGATGCCATAGAGCAGAATGCTCGGGGCCTTGAAGCATTCAAGAAACTTCAGATGGATCACGACATCTTGGCGGAGACGTACCATCAAGCTAAAATCGGCATCTTTGGTAACTTCCTGTCGTCTTTCTAAATTCCTGTAAGTCAGATACTTTATATCATTGCAATACTCATGACCTTTGTCTCTTATGAAAACACAACCCCTATTGGTTTAATAAACATGGGTGAAGGTGCTCTAGATTCAAAGGAATGCATGATTCTTACCGGAAATTTCATCAACACTACCATCAACTAGGCCAAGGAGATAGCTCAGCCTTTGGGCATCACCATCAAGGAGGTAGACACTGTCCCCAAGTACTCTGAAATCCTCCGCCGAGCCCCTAAGAAAATAAGGAGCTAGAAAGCATCCTCTATCCGGGTTGGCTCCAGGATGGCCTTATCCTTGGTGAAAGAACATTATGATGACGCCGACATCGATATAGTCACCTCAAGCATGCCCGATATTGATGAAGAAGGAAACAAGGTCGAAAACACTGCGATCTGGCATTACCTTGCCGGCTACAACAATAAGTTTGCCAAGATGGTCGACCTAAACATCTTCGTGTTTCCCGAGGAGATGGATAACGAACTAGTGGCATCAGGCACTTCCCTCAGGACTTCCGACCTCGATGATATCTCTAGGGCTGTTTCTCCCATTGCCGATGATGTATCATCAAAGTCACCTACATCAGAGCCATAAACATTTGTTGTATTAAATGTGCCTCTGCCATTTTGTATGTATGTGGAAAAACTAATGTAGAAGTAAGGCGGAAATTTGGTTACAAGCCTCCTGCTACTTATCTATGTCGAGCATGTATATATTTTTTAAGAAAATGCTAGCTTATCTATTATTCTTGTTTTTATGCTTGGCCTTTCATGAGACGGAAGACTCACAACATAGAACCATGTCTTCAGGTGACGATGCTTAATATCACCGTCTAGAACCTAAGGTCATCAACTTTGAGTGCCGAAAAGGCACTGCTCCGGAATCCACATAAAAACAACAAAAACCGTGTGGACCAGAAAACTTAAGCTAATGCCCGTAGGTGGAATTTTCACAAGTGCAAATGCAAAATTGTGCATAAAGGATTTATATGATCCAAAAATAAACACTAAAGGAGGTAAAAGACTCAGGAAATATGAGTGAACCAAATGCTTTATTTCATTGATCATTCTAAGGTACTTATTACATCATAGAAAATATGCCAAGTGTAAAAGCTACGTAGTTGTGCTATGTTCCACGACCGATCAGTCTCCGGATAGTCATCATCAGGGTCATGTCTCTTACGCTTGCGATATTTACCTAGCCTATCTTTCAACTAGCGAATATCGACGAGGTAATAGGAACCATTGAGAAGCGCTTTGTTTATGACGAATGGTCCTTCCCAAGGCAGGGATAGTTTGTGTGACTTTTGCTGCTTGAGGCGAAGCACAAGATCCCCCTCTTTAAACAAGCGATGCCTAACGTGGCGACTATGTTTGCTGCATAGCTTCTGCTAGAAGATGGTAGATCTCTGGCATGCCAAGACATGTTCTTCATCAAGCAGGTCCACAGATAAGCGTCTGTATTCTTCAGTGGCATCTTTGTCGTAGGCCGCAACTCTTAGTGCATCATGGAGGATGTCGGATTGTAGGACTGCTTCTTCTCCATAAAGCATGAACAAGGGGGTCAAGCTGGTGGATCTGTTGGGGGTTGTTCGTAATCTCCACAAGATAGATGGTAACTCTTCTGCCCATGCCCCAACTTCTCTTTGTAGCGGTGCCTCTAAGTGTGGCTTGATCCCTTGCAGAATTAATCCATTGGCCCTTTCAACTTGACCATTAGATTCTGGGTGTGCCATAGATGCTAGGTCAAGGCGGATTCCTTTATCGTGATAGTAAGCCTCTACTTCTCTGAGTGATAAGTTGCTGCCATTGTCGGTGATGATGCTATGTAGAAGACCAAATCTCACCACTAGATCCTGGACAAATTTGAGGGATGTTGCCCCATCGATCTTTCTATGGTTTAGCTTCAACCCATTTAGTGAATTTATCAACTACAACTAGCAGATGCATAAACCCATAAGGTGTTTTCTTCAAGGGACCAACCATGTCAAGCCCCCAGACTACAAAAAGCCAAGTAATTGGTGTTGCTCGCAATTATTTAGCTCAACAATGTGGTTGCCTTGGATAGAACTGACATCCTACACAAGTCTGCACCAGCTTGTCGTTGTCCGCCTTGGCGGTCGTCCATTAGAAGCCTTGCCAGAAGGCTTTGGAGACCAGCGATCAGGGAGCAGCATGTTCCTGCAATCTCCAAGATGAATCTCTCTAAGGATTTCAATACCTTATTGCTTGGAGACGAATCATAGGAATATTCCTATGGTGCTTCTTTTGTATGGCTAGCCATTTATTATAGTATAAACTTTTGCTCTGCATACTATCTGTCGGCTTTCGACTTCATCAGCGAGCAGTGTTCCATCTTTGAGGTAGTCCATGAACGGTTTCGTCCAAGATGGAGAGGTCACTGTAACGGGGTTAACAAATGAATCAACTCTATCCGGGTTGTCGGGGTCTGCTCCTTTCACGGATGGTGTCTGTAGATGCTCCAGGAAAACTCCAGGTGGAACTGGTTTGCGGGCCAATCCAAGATTTGACAGCAGATCTGCCGCCTCATTATCGTCCCTTTTGACATACTTGACTTCATAGCCGTCGAAGCACTTGGCTATCTCGTCTACTTTGTCTCGATATGCAGCTATCATAGGGTTCCGCATGTTCCAGGTGCCAGCCATCTGCTGGGCAACCATGTTGGAATTTCCATAGCAAACTATGTGCTTGATGCCAATATCCTTAGCTACACGAAGTCCATGAATGAGAGCTTCATATTCTGCCATGTTGTTGGTAGCGTTGAAGTGGATCCACATGATGTCCTGCAGCTTCTCTCCTATTGTTGATTGCAACAATACACTAGGCCCCAAGCCATTGAGTAACTTAGATCCGTCAAAGTGCATGACCCAAGACTCTGACTCTGGCACATGAGTATCAGCTGGTAGCTCTGTCCAATCTACGATAAAATCCACCAATGCTTGTGATTTGATAGTGTCGCGCCTCTTGTAGGTGATTTTGAAGGCGGAAAGCTCGATGCCCCACTTCGCCACCCTTCCTATATCGTCGTTGTTGTTGATAATGTCAAACAGTGGAGCTTTGCTCACTACTATAATGGGTGCTCCTGGAAATAATGCCTTAACTTGTGAGAAGCAAGCAAAACTCCATAAGCTAACTTCTGGTAGTGCGGGTAATGCTGCTTAGATTCCATCAAGACCTCGCTCATATAGTAAAATGGTTGTTGAACTCCATGCTCGTGCATTGGCTCCTTGCTCTCCACCACGACGATGATGCTGATAACCCGGTTGGTTGCCACCATGTATACTAACATTGGATCCATTGACTCCGGTGCTACAAGTATTGGTGTTGAGGATAGTATTCTCTTCAACTCCTGAAGTGTTGCATCTGCTTCGTCCGTCCATACGAATTTGTTCGCCTTTTGGAGCAACTTGTAGAGCAACATTGTCTTGTCTCCAAGTTGGCTGATGAACCGGCTTACTATAGAGACACAACTTGTGAGCCGTTGGATGTCCTTCAAGCATGTAGGGTGTTTGATGTCGAGGATGGCCTTGATTATCTTCGGGTTGAACTCGATTTCGCGATGCGAAACAATGAATCCTAACAATTTGCCGGCTGGGACCCCGAAGAAACACTTCTTGGGGTTGAGCATCATTTTGTACTTCCAAAGGTTATCGAAGGTATCTTGCAAGTCAGCGATGAGATCGTTTCTTTTCTTTGACATCACCGCAATGTTGTCCATGTAAGTGTGTACGTTGTGACCTATTTGGTCATGTAGGCAAGCTGCATCGTCCATTGGTACGTAGCACCTACGTTTTTTAGCCTAAAGGGCATCATGATGTAGAAGTATGTGACATAAGGTGTGATGAATGATGTGGAAAATTGGTATGATTTGTGCACCTTAATTTGGTGGTATCCTGAGTATGCATCCAAAAACACAAAAGTTCTGAGCCAACCGTCAAATCAATGACTTGGTCAATACGAGGCAAAGCAAACAGATCTTTCGGGCACAAGTACAGGATGTAATATACGTACATTCTTAATTCTTTGGTTCCCTTCTTGGGCACAAGTACATGATTGGCCACCCAACGGGTGTGGATGACTTCATGGATAAGACTACCCTTGAGTAACCTAGCTAGAACCTTGCCTATGGCTCGTCGTTTTTCATCACCGAAGCATCATAGAGGTAGTTTCACTGGTTTCGCTTTAGGATCGATGTTTAAGCTGTGCTTGGCAAGTTCCCTAGGTACACCTTTCATTGGGCTTGCTGGTTTGCGTCCCGAAAGTTCGTGTGCGAGTGCATCGCGGGGCCCGAGTTGCCTGAAATTGCCGCGTTTTGCAAAGTTGGGTTGTCAAGTATCGAGAGGGTCCATTTCCAGGCAAAATCGTCTCACCCCTACCAAATCCAAACATTACGTCCAACTGCCTCGTGAAGTAGACGGTCGGGACCCCCATGTCAGTAATCTGTCCGTCATGCGAGTGCCAACGTGGCAACCATGTAGGCAAAACGAGGAACCAAAGGGGCTTGGTGCATTGACCAAATTCACAAATCCACTCCCTCCTTTTGCATGAACCCTAGCACCGGCGGTGTCAGAATTCACCCTCCAACCACAACGATCCCTTCGGATATTTGACTTCTAGCACCAAGTTGCTGCGCCCACTCACTGGTCCCGAGCTCCAATGCCAAATGTCGTGCCCACTGTTGTGACGCTCTAGCCCGCCTCTTCCGCCGACAAGCTGAGCAGCGCGAAGGATGGTAGATCCTATTACCGAGGAAGAAGTAGTTCTGGCTAATTGCGGGTGAGATACTCTTCTCTTTGCTATTCGCACGATCTATAACTGCTAGCTGGTTTTTGGCATTATAGAGATAGATCGAACCTAGAATTGTTTGCTAGCACAACGCTGACAAACAATTCTTATCTTTTGTCCCCAATTTTCTATCAAGTAGGATCTCCTATGAACCCAAATACACGGTTATGGTCACCCTCTATGGCTACCACATTAAATTAGTAGATGGGAAGAGCTAGTGGAATCAACCTCACAGTCTAAAGATGAAAGTAGCGCCTATGCAATTATGCACTATCCCTAGTATGGTTGTTGCTATGTGTGAACGTGCTGAAATGGGGCTAGAGCAGACTGCACGGTTCATCTTCATGGATGAACGAGGCATCATGGTTCCTATAACGTGTGATAGTCAGCTAATTGAGTTGATGAAATAGTTTGTTGGGCTTCACGTGGTTATGCTGATTTGTAAAATACTGGATGTGGAAGCTGCTGCTACTAGGAGTCGCCCAACTATTATTGGACAGGGTGGTCTAACTTGAACCCATGTTGCTGTTAAGCAAAATTTTGTTCATCCGTGCCATGCTTCTGTGAGGCAACCTCCTCGTAGGAGTCCTCGTATTGCAGTTGTGCAGAACTCTTCTCTGGAATGTGCTGGTACTGGTCGTCCCCATGGTTTGTTTCTCTGGCTATTGCTGACCCAATCCATGCCGTTGTTGAGCAAAATAAGGCTTCTAGAGGCTGCCCTGCTGTTGTTGCCAAGACCGATGCCCTGTGCTCTGCTCCTCCTCGAAACCGTGTTCAAGTTGTGCAAACCCCTGCTCTAGAATTTGCTGGTACTGGTTGTCCCCGTGTTGTTGTTGATATGGCCATTGTTGACCCAATCCCTGGCACTGTTGAACAAACTAAGGCTTCTGGAGGCTGCCCCACTGTTGTTGCCAAGATTGTTTCCTTGTTTGCTGCTGCTCCTCAGACCCGTGCTCAAGTTCAGCGGGCTGCTGGTCTGGAGCTAGCTCATGGTCTGGACTCTTCTAGCACTCAAAACACTTTTGTTTTGGGAACTGTTCCTGATTGTCGATGTGGCATGGAAGCAACTGCTCCTATTGTGGTTGTCGTTAGCTGTGGCCCTGCCTGCCCACCAGGTATTGTAGCTCTCACTGCTAAGGGCCCTCGCCTTGCTGATCATCTTGATACTTCCACCGAGGTTAATCCAGCTATCGATGATGCTAGTGATGGCAATGGTGGTGTTGTGGCTAGGTCTGATGGTGTCGCTCCACCTCTCGATCCTCTTGGTGGTTTTGATCCTACAGAACCTAATGATGGCAAAGTAATCATTCGTATCGGTGTTGCGAAGTTTACTGCGAAATTAGATGATGGCACAGAATAATTATATGACGATATTGATGTAATCCTTGGTAGATACAATCCTAAAGTGGAAGAGTTATATGACCTGATGGCATCGTTATGTGTGAAGGTGTTGTGGGGGTCCTCCCAGATAGCATGGTTGGTATATTATTGTTACAACAGAAAAAAGGCTATACAACTGGAAGATACCTGTGATTTAGCCATATCATTTACAAGGAAACATTATAGAGGTGAAGTGTTCTTTGATAGTGCAAATGGTTGGAGAGGAATTGGATTTTGACAATAGAGATGATGGACTTGTAGAAGGCATGCGAGACCTGATCCATGGCATCACTGAGGATTATGCGACTGAGGGTAGCTTCGAATAGAGGAGAGTCCTACAGAGTAGCATCATAAAAAGGAGCAGGAAGAGCATCCCCAAAAAGGGCACCCCAAAGAAGAACATCACCAAGGAGACCGTGCCAGGGAAGAGGACGCCCAAGAGTCGCACGGAAAAAGTCACCACGCCACAGAGTACACCCATGAGATCCAGCCAAAATGCCATACTAAACGGTAGCAGCAAAAATGCCAAGAGGGCAAGCACGATGTTGAACACACCCAGGAGTGGTAGCAAAAAGGCTAATATGGCCAGCACGAAGGATACCACACCCAATGGTAGTAGAAAAATGCTAATTTGGAGCAGAACATGCCGCTGAGGTCCGGCAATAATGTCAGCACGAAGGAGAACACGCCCAATAGTAGTAGCAAAAGGACTATTCGAGGAAGAACATGCCACAGAGGTCAGGCAATAATGCCAGCACGCTGGAGCCAACACCCGTGAGGGGAAGCAGGAAGGAGATCACACCCAAGAGCAGCACCAAAAATCCTAGTTCGATGAGGAACATAACACATATGTCAAGCCCTACTGATACCATCACGAAAGATTACATCAGGAAGGAGGATGTACACAAGAAGAGCAAGAGGGTTTTGTATAGTCAAGATGAAATAGATTCTGATTGTTGTTTGTGTACTGAAGAACCTGGGGTACGTGCAAATGTAAGACTACCCCAAGTGGTTGCGACAGAACCAACAAAGTGTCTGGGAGGAAACAGAGTTGCCGGTGAGTTTGATTGGGCCAATGTTTCGGTCCATCCAGGTGGAGATGATGGTGCAACCCCCACCCCTGAGAGTTAATATGATGTGTGCAGTATTAGGCATTAGAGACAATGGACAAGATTCTGAATGAGATGAAGAAGATGGCACTATAGAGGATCAAGAATCTGGTGATGATGAAATAGACAAGGAACTGAACGATGAGGCTGGCATACCAGTCGATGATTTGGGTGTTGACGTATAAGAAATGAAACATGACCACGAGTATCCTATAATTTTGGTCGGCACCGAGTTCAGTAGCATGCATGAGTTCAGGATGTCGTTCCGGCATTTTTGTATCAAGGGGGAGTTCCACGTTCATCGACTGAAGAACACTGCCCAGAGGTATGAGGCCATTTGCAGGTTAATGTGGAAGAATGGACGGGTCGCGGTACATTGCCGATGGAGGATCATAGCAAGAGGCTTACCTGCGGCAAAGGCAATTAGGGTATTGGGGCAATGAATGCAGCAAACCATTCAAACTTTCTCTCTTTTTACTCTATAACTACAACTATTGTGCAAGATCTTTCTGGCAACGACTCGAGCTCTTATCTTGTAAATGAATCTATGTTGTAGGTGAACAAAATGGGCCCTCCCCACATGTGTCTGACAGGCAGCAAACTAAAATCCTCAATTGCAGATACGGTGTGGGTGGCTATACAAGCTATGTCCATACTAAAGGATAACCCTAAGGAGACCACGAAGAATATTGAGACTAGCTTTGGTTCTAAATACAACATTGTCCTACCGTATTACACGGTTTGGAAAGATAAAGAGAAAGCTATGAGGGTTTCGCACGAGGATTGGACCAATAACTTCAGGATGCTATACAACTTCAAGGCGGAGGTACAAGCAAGGTGTCCGGGGAGTGTTGTGGATATTGACACCGAATCAGTACGTGTGAAAATTTATTTCAAAATACTTTTCATGGCACGTAAACCTTGCATCCATGGATTCAAGGACGGAGGTAGGCCTTATCTGAGTGTAGATAGCATTGTCCTAGCTGGCAAATGGAAAGGCTGCCTGGCATCTGCTACAACACTTGATGGTCACAACTAGATGTTCGTAGTGGCATTCTGGCTATTCGAAATAGAAACAGAGGAAAACTGGGTGTGGTTTATGAGGCAGCTCGGCAGATCAATAAGCCACATGGATCCACACTACTAGGGAAACCCTTATTTGTGGCGCACGTAAATTGGCTTATGTGGCACATGTCCCGTGCGCCACAAAATTTTCGCCAATAAATTGGTAATTCTGTGGCGCATGTGGTCCCGTGCGCCACAGAAGTGTGCTTTCTGTGGCGCATATGCACACATGCGCCACAGAATGCTGTGCGCCACAGAAACGTTACAAGATGCGCCACAGAATGTTTTTTCGGTATTTTTTTTTAATTTCTGACACAGCCCAAAATACAGTGCATATACAGGTTTTATACAGGATTTATACATAGATAATAAATAATAATCTGGACAAACAGTAGATGCAAACATATACATTACTATGTCATGAAGTATTAGATCCCAACATACATGCATACATATAGTCATAAGTGCCACATTTTTACACAAGTATAAATTAGTTCATCATCTAAAGTTACAAATGAAGTGGTCACCGCCGCCTACACTATGATGAAATATAGTAGAGCCGCGACGATGGTGAGCAAGAGCATGAGCACGACCGCGGTCTTCATCTTGTTCTTGTTCTTCCTCGACCGGTAGTTCCTCCACTTGGCCTCCACCTCCTCTCTAGTCGTGTATCCTTTGTAGCAGTTGCCGCTGAACTTGTGCACCTGTTTCTTACAGTCCTCCCACTCCTCGTAGATCCCTGGAACCCGACCCTCGAACACCACGTAGTACGTCATCTCTATAGACACAAGGCATATATTAGTGCATAATGCAACATATAAGACATATTGCATCGATATCACAGAAGCAAGTTCAATGATAACATACGACAACACACACACACATCCGTCGATACAAATTATTACAAAGCAATTATAGTTCACGACACCTGGGAACACGACACAATACACACATGTGTCCATGATCAATGAGCCTACTTCCCGGACGGCGCCGGGAATGGTTTGTAGCAGTCTTTTGTCGTCCACGTCCTTCGATCACCCTGCGCATCTAGGAGTTTTTCGATCGCCCTCTTAGACGGCTTCCAGCGTACGTTTAAGCACCCCCCCATGGTTTCGACATCTTCCTTGATTATCTCCGATAACTTCCTTTGGATGCAATGGAAGTGTTCTCTAAGATCAGCATCGCTGATTTCCCCTATATATCTTGCAGACCACTCTTGGACAGTGTCTGGGCGTTTGATCTGCTATGCATCCCGGACCAACCCGTGAAGGTGATGGAGGGCGTAGAAGCTATCCCTCACGTTGTCAGCCGGCTTGATGCAGGGGAACTCGGTCACGTTCTTGAACCTGTGTCTTTTATCCGTCTTGACAAATTCCCCTTTCTTTATGAAGGTGCCTCGCTTTTGGAAGTATCCCTCCATAGCATCATCGAGAACAGCTTTTATTCTGGCCCAGTTTTTCTTGTACGTGGTATTCGACGAGTCGAAATACTGGGCTACTGAATATGTCGGGCAAATGGCGATGGTTACAGAGTAGTAGTCCCTGCTCAACACAATTGAAACGAATGTTGGAAAGGATAAGCAATGGAAGAAATCTACAAGAAAGCATTAGTTATGACGGCGACGAACAGATGTGTGTGCTTACTCGGGAAAGACGGACAGAAGAATGGTGTTCTCTTTGTATCTGAGCATGAAATTCTGAAGGTACTCCATAGCCCGAGTCCGTGTCGCTGATCCTTCCACCAGCTGGCTGTCGCGCATGTAGTAGGGATCCGCTACCGCGACTTGCGGGAGTAACTCTCTCTTGATCTTCAACTGTTGATTGATCAAGAATAGGCGGACCAAGTTATAGTCCAGCTGTCTGAGGTGAAACAGATTGAAGACGTCCTCGTACGCTATGAAGAACAGACTTGCAGGTTCCTCATGGACAAAGTCTGGGTCCTCTGGCACGTTGACGACGCACACCGGGTAAGTTGGATCTTTCTCCTTGAGAAGGGTTTGCTCAACATATAAGATATGACTATGCAAAGAGTGCATTGATCCACTTGCCAAGTATAGCAGATTAGGAGGTAGTATCGGTTTCCCAGCTTCATGAACTCGCGTCAAGCCATCCGGACGGGGTGGTATCACGCTGTCATGCCGTATCTTCTGAGCTGGCTGGCTCATAGAGGCACCCGGGGCAGTTTTAGGTTTCCTCTTCCTGGCCACCCTCATAACCAGCAGCTCCGGCGTCGGCCTCCGCCTCCTCCATCTCCTCGTTCCAGAACGACTTGTTGTGCTCTCTCGCTTGTTCTCCAATGCTCATGTGCTTAGAAGTGTCGGGCTCATCCGCGTTTCCCGACATGTTTATTTGCGCTTTATATAATGAGGCAAAAAGTTAGCACAAAAGGCAAAAAAATATAGTACAGTCCCATTTCACCCAGAATGTTGATTAACTTCTGTTTCGGTTGAGAAATGGGCACTCCTAGGTAGTAGAATAATTAGAAAAGGTCATGCCCAAATATTCAAAATTTCGGCATGACCTTTGCTAATTTTTCTACATAGGAGTGCCCATTTCTCAACCGAAACGGAAGTTAATCAACATTCCGGAAGAAATGGGACTCAATGAAATCCCTACAAAAACATATCCCCCCCCAACATATATATATCACCCCATATGGTGATCAGTAGCACCCCATATGGTGCTCAGTAGCACCCCAGGTCATGAATAGATACAATTTTTCTTGCTGCAACATAACAATGGATGAATGTGTTCACCTGACAAACAACAAGCCAAGTCCTTGAAAGTGAATCAGCAGACAATGATTGCAGTTCTCGCAAATATACCAAGTGATGATTTGATCATTAGAAAGAGAAGCATGTGACCAAAAATGAGCGAAAAGAAAAGCATTCTCACGCTTATATTGTAAAATGAGCAAAACATCAAAGTAGTCCTATACTCCTACCTAATAGATCCCTACAGTTGATAGGATGTTCAAGTTGAATAGTTCTAATATTCTCTAGCATTTTTTAGATAAATATCAGACACCCTTCCCATCAAATACCCTTCAAATAACTGCAACAGTGCATGTAATTGATTCTCTTTAGGCCTCATGTGCCAGGGATCTTAAATGACGCCAACTTTGGTCATTTGTACCATGGTTCAATTCTTGCGGAAAGAGCCTAAGTGGCTCACGATACTATACTAAGCTACCTAGCCAAGGAAGCATATATGTTAGATTTCCTTTTTATTTCTTATGTTTCAACATAATAGCAGGACAAAAGGTACTGCAGAGCTTAGCAGAGTTAAATTATCTAGTAAAAACGAAAATATGTAAAAAAATAATAAACACAAGATAGCAAGAAAGGCAAGAAATCTCAAGTCTGAGTGCAGTGCACTGTTCAAACATACTCACAGCTTTAACAACATAGGGCAACAATCTCAGCGCCACTTTTATTTTTACGACTGAAAGCATAACAGAGTACTGTGCAATATCCAACATGAGACGAAGGCCATACAAGAAGTTACGAAAAAAATACTAGAATATAGAGGACATGGCAGCGTCGGCCCTATCTGAGTTTTCCTCATAGTGCCAACCCATAACAGTTCAATTAGAAACTACAGCATGAAGATCGCAAAGTTTTGCAGGGTTAACATTTTTTATCAACAAATCCCAGCTTCAACAATGGCAAGATGAAACCATTGTAAATTCCAAAATAATACTTCAAAGATTCAGAATTTTTTTGCAATTTTCAATTGTAAATCCCAGCTTCGCATGGGATGGCATCACTAGTCAATTTTTGCAATTGTCAATTGTAAATCCCAGCTATGTTTGCAATTGTGCATCCTTTTTACTGTGTAAATGCAGCAAGGGACAACAGCTGTTGAACAATCAAGAGCAAGAACCCTATCAAGAGCAAGAACCCTAATAGAGAAGCCTAGCCAACGAGTAGGAGGAGGGGGACGAGGAAGGGGGAGGGGGCCTTACCGGCTGGTGCTCCGGCTGCGGGCGCGAGGTCGACGGTGTGGGCCTCCTCCTGGTGCGGGCCTCCTCCTCCTCTCTCCTGCACGGGGATGGCGAGGAAGACGGCGTGGGCGTGGGCGTAGATGGCGTGGTGCTCTTCCTCCGGTAGCGGCGTAGACGGCGTGGTGGGCCGCTCCGGTGCTCCTCCGGTTAGGCGCGGGCCCCTTCGGTGGCACGGGATCCTCCGATGGCGCGGGCTTCTTCGGTGGCGTGGGCTCCTCCGGTGATGGCGGTGTGGGAGGGGGACGGCGGCGTGGGATGACACAGTTGCAATGTTGATAGAGGGGGAGGGGAAGGGAGAGTGTGTCATTTTTTTGCTAAGTGTAAACATTCTGTGGCGCATCTAACCAATAGATGCGCCATAGAATTGTAGATTTCTGTGGCGCATCCCAATAGTAGATGCGCCACATAATTCTTTGACTATATTAAATAAAAAGAAAATCACTGCTATATTGACAACAACAGAGAACTAGCCCAGTGGTTTGCTACAGTTAACCTAAAACCTGGGGTGGCTAGGTTCGAATCCTAGTTGCCCCACATTTTTTTAACTTTTTTTAAATTATTTTAGTTAATTACATTTAATGAAAGAAAACACTAGGGATGTAAACGAATCGGATCGGATATTTCTATTTCCATATCCTTTACCATATTTTTATGCCGGATGTAAGCGAATCAAATCGGATGCAAACGGATTATATCGGAAGCATATTTACTTGTCTCTTAAATATCACTCACATACATATATCACTCACATACATATATGCTTGTTCTCTCACATAGACACACATGTGATACACAAAAAAGTCTTTCTTCGTCCCGGTTCCAAGCTAGCTAGCTTTAGCGTCTCTTCGCCATCTTCTTGCCCTTCTTGTTGGCGGTTGAATACTTTATGCCAACCACCTTGAGATTTCTTTGCGTGAATGGACAACCTTTGGTGGGTAGGAAGGTCTTCCTTCTTACTTTACTAGTAGTAGGCATGTCAAAGTGCTTGTCGAATTCCTCCTCGATCTTCGGATCACCGTTCTTATCCAAGTCTTCCTTGTTGGCGTCTCCTTGCATTCCGATGATGCTCCTCTTGCCCCTACTCACGACAACACGGCTAGGTCTTGACGGGTCGGTGATGAAGAATCATTGGTCAACTTGGCTGGCGAGTACCCATGGCTCATTTTTCGCGGATGCGTTCTTTGACTTGGCATCGGGTATAACCATGGTGGTGAAATACCGGCCTTCTTTGTCGACGTTCTTGGCCCATCTCACATGGAACATTGGCACCGTCTCTCCACAGTAGTTGAGCTCCCAGGAAGAGGAAGAAGTCAGGAAATGAAAAGCCAGTGGACGTGAAGGAAAGAGGAAGAAAGTTGGCACCCAAGCAGAGGAACAAGGCTAGAAGTGTAGAACCCTAATAATGTGTTGAACTTGAACCTATATATGTAGTTCGATTAAGCTCTGGATATGTGTGGGTGGAACTTGTTGGGAGAAACAATCTGCCTCCCGCACTCGGAGTAAAATGTATCACGACTTGAGGATTGGACACGGCCGAGGCCACTAGCTGAATCTGAAATTGTGACTATGCCACTACTATCTAAACAATTGCACCACCAGGACTGCGATAGCTGAGAAGTTAAGGGGTCTCCAAAATCTATGGATGTTAGTGACACTAACATGAATTATTTATAGGTGCTTAATAAATCCCTGCTATTGGCATTACACTTATGATAAGGTTCTGAGCTGAAAACAAGTTCTAAGCTGGCTGTTACACTCTACGAAGCAGCAACTTATTTCAGCTGTTGGACAATGACATGGTAACATAAACTTCAAAGGCAATAGATAATGCCCATATAATGTGGAAATTGTTTCCACTATCTGGCCTAATCTTGAGCCTGTCTATCTAACCACCTCCCTGCTCCTGCCTCCCCTAGATCTGGCGAAGCTCCCAGATCTCTCGCTCCAACGCACGAATCTCCTCTTTCTTGTCCCACACAGCATCACGCAGATCCTGAACAAGCTCTTTGTCAAAACCTGTCAAGGGCTTTTCCATCCACACAAACTTGTCACAGCCAGTTCCCCTCCCTTCATGCGAAGTAGATCGAAGGAAACCAAAAAAAGAATTGCATTACGCTTCACGAATCCGGGTTACCATTGTACCTACCATAGGAACTTACCGCTCTGATGTTGTAGTTGTTGAATTTTCCTACAGTATTTTTGTCGGTCCACGAATTCAATCTTAGCATCTTCTCACCGCACAAACACAGCATCTCGGGATAGTAATCATAGGATGTCTTCTTGTACCAGATGGGGGACACACCTGACAGCGTTGAGTCAACCCTGATTCCGCCTCAGATGAACTACATGAGCTGCGAGCCATGAACAAGGGGAGCGAGGGAAGAGGAAAGAGGAACCTTTGGATGTCAGAGTAGTGGTACGGTGAAGCGTGATTTATCTCCACTTGACTTGGGAAGAATCCTACCATCCACATTCGGCTGACAGGTGGGGGACCTAGCATGCAGACTTGTCAACCAAACCTCGCACCTTTGTGGTTCAAAGGCCCTCTCGTGCACATTGGCCAAAATGTTTTCGCATCTTTCCCATGTACATATCACTGGGAGGCCTTGCTCAGCAACCAGACATGTCTGGCCCACACTCTAACTCCCTTGGAACTTGTCATGGCTCGCTCTGGCATATCCATCCGCTCCACCGCTCGCGGTCGGGCTCACCATGGCGGATCCACCCGAGTATCCTACCGTCGCAGTATCGAATGGCCATGGTTTCTTGAGCTGAACTACTATGCTACGTCTTCGAGATCGGCCCCTCCTATCTATTGAAGGACTGATGTGGCGTTGATCTCGAGCAGGAGCTGCCAGGCGTGACGGGGCTCAGTCCATGCCACCCTCGTCCCCTTCGGCATTGTTGATTCCGATGTGGAGAACGACAGGGATGAAGCAATGAAGTAGGCCATTGTTGCCTCCTTGGCAAAGGGCAAGCCACGGGCGGGAGTGGATGTCGCTAGGAAGGGAACATCAGTGTCACCAATCGAGGTGGACTCCGACGACAGTGTTGTGACATGGGTTTAGATGTTTTTAGGCTGGTTACAATTTTGGTTGTGTTTAGTGTGAGTACAATTATTGTAATGGGTTTGGCAAGCTATATGGAGAAATATGTGCAATAACAACATGTAAGTGCTTCCACTTTAGAAATTGTGTATGTGCCATTTGCATGTTGAAGGATCCACGTAGATTACATGTAAACAAACCAACGAAATCAGATCACAACCATCAGACGGTAATGGCAAGATGGAAGAAAACTAGGGATAGTGGCTTCAAGGGGAAGGAAGAGAAGTGGGAACACTGGCAGGTGGGCTCACGGAACATGTGACACTGATAGGCGGGAGCACGCGGTATTGCTAGTCTGTCTAGAGCAAGCGGACTTTGCAACATGGCAACAACAAGTTGATGGGACCTATTACTTATCCGTCGGATAAGTAAACTCATTGAATTATTAAGGAGTACTAAAAAACTACAACTGGGATACATTCGCACAACACATATGCTCTCCACACCGGAGAAGTGTTGCTTCAGTCTAACACTTAACGACAACATAAGTACTACAGCTCCCTATCGATCTTCTCGATACAAATGTAGAAATGCATCTGCCTGTACGGTCCATCACCTAGAAGGTACCGAGATGGCACACATAGGATTGACCTCGGGTCCGCATACTCCACCTCCCACTGCGTCAGGCAGCTCGGTGCCTCGGCTAGCACAAGCATGCTATCAGACAATGGTAGCTGCGCGTTCGCCCACATATGCACCATTTACAGGGCAGGCGCTCGATACCGACCTGACGCATACTCCACACACGAAGGTGGGCCCAGCTCTGGTTCCTGGAATATCGGTGGTGCTGGTCAGGACGAAAACAGAGCTGTCCTCTCCCTGGAAATTAGCCGGTGGCATGCCGAGTTAGGGAACGACAGCTGCTCTTGGAGAAGTTGGGTATGGCCGTACGAGATCCTAATCAATTCGATCAAGTGCTCCTCTACAACGTGGATGACAAGCTCTGTCGGCGGGCCAGTGTAGTTGCAGCCCGGCTCCGTGCAGGAATATGCGCTGTGCAGGAACGCGAGCTTGTGGAGCGGGAGCTCGTAGTAGGAGTAACAACGAAAGCATCGGGGGTGGGAGCACACGAGAAGGAACATCACTTTGATGTTGCGCGCGGTGATCTCCAGATTCTTGGGCTACAACAGCTCGCACTCCTCCTTCGGCAGCTACCACATCTGAAGTTCGTCGAGAAATTGGATAAAAGATCCGCAGTTAGATTAGCGAATAGGAGTAATATGTAATATAAATTCAAATGATTGTAATATGATTTCTTACCATGAAGGTAGCGACCCAAAAATCAGCGGCTGTCGTCCGGGCATGGTGCATGAAAGTCGGTGGTGTCGTTCGGGCACGGTTACATGTGGTGGAGGAGGGGAATGTTCGTTTGCGGTACCAAACTTGGTGGGTGAGCACACCGCGGTACCCGAGTTGCCATCAATTGCGCGGAGGGGCCATACTAGATTTGCCAATTGTCTAGAAGGGCCAAATGGGGGTGAATACAAATCTAACGGCCAAATGGTCATTTGAAACAGACGAAAAATGGTTGAACTCGAATACCGCCGTTAGGTCAACTCTTCTTGGCCCGCCATGTCAGTATTCCCCGTTATCTTTTGCGGTCGTGGACTAGCTTACCCCTGCGTGGACCAGATCCCTGAGTGGACCAGATCTATTTCTTTGCTCTACTCTGGTTTTCTCCCCTTCTCCCCTCCCCATAACATTTGCTCAGCTCCGGCAGCTCGTCTCAGATCGGAGCTCGCACTTGCTCTAATATGCGTCCCCGCCATGTCCGGTCAACCTCCCACACCTCTAATCGAAGCTCGCAGCCGTTGCCGTTGCATCGTCCGCCGTATCGGAGCTTCGCGTCCCCGGACTAATATCTCGCCTCTGGCTAGTCCTTCTCACATGACGGAGCGCATCCTGTTGGGCGATCCAGGCTGGCGACCGGCCTGGGGAAGTTGCGTGTTGCCGCGCAACCCAGACATGGTAGCCCTGACATAGCAATTCGATGACCACGCTCTCATGGCCACCGTGCTGGCGTCCATCCCGCCGTGTCGCCGGCAGAGTTGCTGTCGGCTTTTAGGTCTCGTTTTGGGATCAGACAAAATGAGGTCAACATTGAGGTATACGCGCCTCCATTCGATTTTTTCGTCCGGTTCGAGCACAGCTCACACACCGAGCGCGTTCTGCATTCTTCCCGTTCTTTCGAGTGCTGCGGGGAGAAAATGAGCTTCATGCATTGGTATCGCGCCTGTGGGTGGGACGATCGCTTGGGGCAGCTTCGTTTCTTCTCCAAACTCGGCTTTGACGGCCTCCCATTGGATGCTTGGGAGCCGGAGGCCCTCAATAAGGTCGTCGGTAGCCTTGGCGGCGAGCTGGTGGAAATCATGCCACCGAGCGACAGATGGGTCATCGAGGTAAAGGCGTGGCTGAAAGATCCTGACGCCAATCCTAAGATGTACGAGGTGTAGATTCCAAGCAGGGCAGGGCGACAGGTTTGTTGGAAGCACCCAGTCATCATCCACCTGGAGGAGGTTCTGGACTCGGTACATGGCATTTAGGGCCTCGAAGAGGCTGCCAGAAATCACCCTCATCGCCTATAGTGTTGGCCTGGAAGGATCGATGGCACAGGGCCGCCACCGTTTCGCGACAGGGCACACAGTTTCGGCTGGGGGGGGGGCGGGCTTGGACGAGCTGGTGGTTCTGATTTCCCTCGAGTGAAGACAAAGCTCTAGTGAATTGCCGTGGTATGTGTGGCTAATGAATTTGTAGTATGGAGAGCGTAGCACGCAGTTAGCATCGACTAAAAATGTGTAATAGTTTGAATCGATGTAGTACGTGTGTGTAATAGTTTGAAGTAGTATGTGTGTGTAATAGTTTGAATCGATGTAGTATGTGTGGGTAATGAATTTGATATAGTGTGTGTGTGTAATAGTTTGAATCGATGTAGTTGAACACTGTGCTTTATAATTTTTGTGAATAACCAAGGACAACCTCATGAAAAGAGGGTGGTCTGGCAATGAGCAATGTCAATTCTGTGGATGCCAGGAAAATGTAGTCCATCTCCTCTTCAAGTACAAGGTAGCTACATTTGTAACACGTTGAACTATAGGACCATTTTGCAGGCAACACAAGACAAAGGAAAAAATGGTTTACAACACAGACAGTAGACGCAAAATCTGTAGTCTAGGATAAAAAGATGCTAGTTAACTGGATTGAACCACAACTAGTAATTGAAGGAAATAGGTACTTGATAGTATTTTCTTACAATAGTAGTACTTCCATACAAAAGGGTCTTATACCTGCACAAAAGTGGGCTAAACTTCCTACTAGTTTATAGAACAATCCGTCAGCATTTCATCTACAAAAGCCATTCTTCAGTCTGAACTTAACTATTCTATACTGAATAAACTACAGATCTCCACCAAAAAAGTTGGCTGGCCAATTGCCTTGAGAGGACATAAGTTCTTTGATCATTTAACCCAAACTGATCTATTGCGTTCCCGCCAAACTAAAAGAAATCTGCATCGTTCATGCACGAGCGATTTGTGTGCACCAGTCCCGGTTCAGTTGGACCATCCGCGCCGCCGCAACGATTTCTTCGAAACTGAAATTCGACATCTCCTTCTCAGGATCGTAGGTCCATGTGAACTCGAACCTGAATTCCGGGGCTGAGCTGATGCCCGCCGCCGGCTCCGGCTGTCGAACAATCCAGCATGCTGAGTATAGACGCTTGGTCGCCACCACGGTATGGCCTTCGACGGTGCGTAGGATGGAGTGTCTTTGCCGCAGACGGCGTGCTCCCAGCCTACCCCACTGAGGTAAGGTAGTCCGCATCGAAGCATGGACGCGAGAGTTCCTAGACCTTGGCGCTGCCCTGTTCGAGGGTGTGTACCCTCGGCGACGGCATGCTCTCATGAACGATTTGATATGTACCTTATTCCCACTACCTAGAGCATGCCGTAATGTCGCCGCGCGGTTTCTCCACATCGCTCTCTTGGCCCTTCTTGCCGCATCTGGCGCCCACGACGGCGCAGTCACCACCGTGGCCCATTTGGCACATTCAGGGAAATCATCCGCCTAGCTGGGCAATGGGAGACCAGCCTTGAAGTAGATCTTCATGGCCTGCTTTAGAGGGGCTAAATACCCCAGTTTCGGCGGCTATCGCGGCGGCGGCTTAGGCGGGACCATGTTACCCTAGTTGGTGCGGCGTGGAGGAGCTACGCAAGGTGAACTGTGGTTAGTCGGAGAAGGGGAGTGAAAGACTGACAGTAGGTTTGGACTACGGGCACGTGTAAAAATAACCATTTCCTATTTCTTTAGAGGGTAATAATTTGACACTCGTTGCATTAACAACTCAATCTTTATTTCCCTTCTCAGCATAAGAGTGCGAATGTATTAAAAAGATCGGTCGTGGCTATCCACCTCATCGGGCAATGTACCAGGACAGGTAGGAGACGGGACCGGGTTTCAATTTAGAAATGTTGAAGACTATGCCCTTATGTTTATACGATATTATTTATATGCCACCATGTACCGTCGAGTGTAGCAACACCATCAGAAACAGGGGATAACGACATGGCATGTTTTATTTTTTTAAGGAAATCAGAAACAGGGGATGCCAACGTGGCATGTTTTCTGACTGGCGGGCCCGCCCCCTCAACCTTCGACGGCGCGCATCCCAGGTTCGAGGGGTGGTGCCGCCCACCAACACATTATTGTGCAATTTTCCATGTGGGACCTGAATTCCGACGCTGAGCTGATTCCCATGTCGAACACAGAGAATTCTGAAAGAAGCTACTAAAAATAAATACTTTGAATTCTAGAAGTACTAAATTTAAATACATTACAATTTTTTCTGAAAGTTAATATGCATACTACTCATTGAAATAATATAAATACAGTACAAATTTCTACTTCGAAAAATAGACCTGAAAATGCTAGCAAATAACTTAGGATGAATATAGGATTCATTCTCCCCTATATATTTCGTCATCGTTGGCTCCCGCGTGCTGTAACACACATTCAGAGAACTCTCTCCGTCTGCAATGAGCTGCCAGTATCTCGTCCAAAGGGTAAGGCCTCGGTGTATGTGCCAGACTTAAGCCATACGTCATTGTTGGTTCCTCTTCTGAGGCTTGAACCTCATGATCATACAGTCTAATATAATTCCTGTAGTATATGCAACCGGGTTTGACTGTGGGGTGTGACCTGATGTCAATGGAGATAGACCGACTGTAATCAACAAAGAGGGCATGACTTCCAATGTCACCGATGGCCTAGAGAGAGTGGTTCTCCGTGTCCACCCGGTATAACACTGCTTGCCCTTTGGCGAAAGCCCCGTTCGACACAAGAAGCAGATCACCATCTGACTCCACAAGGTAAAATTTGTAAGTTCCGCGTACCTGTTCAAAGAGTGGGGCCAAAATTATTTTGGCCATCGTGACAGTGCTCGCGCGCTGCTCTAACTTGATGTTGGTCGACAAGATGTCTCCATTCTCAAGTAATGCATATACTTCCCCTCGGAATGTCGTCATGTAGTCCAGAAGCATAGCAGGAGGTGGCGAATACAATCCTTCTCCAAATGATTCATTGATTTGCCCCGTTGGGGTGCTTTCATCGGCCCATGCAATACGATCTAGATAATTGGTGCAAACAAGCACCATCGTCGGGGACTTCGTCACGATGACAGATTGCGGAGGATCAGATTGTATGTGTGCTTGAAACTCAGTGTTAGACTTATGAGTGATTAGGTTCAGAAGCCGAATCTGGTACGGCTCCACCCTCTAAGCAAGCACGATGACGCCACGAGAAACACCGACGAAGTAGAATCTTTTGGAAGAAGAGGGCATCAGTTAGCACTAAGATGTTTACAATGGAAAATACCAATAAATATGGGATGTGAATGTGAACCTACGATGGATGTCCATTAGATTTGTCCTGAAGCAACGACTAGTGGCGAGGTTGAGGAAGGTGAAATCGCCAACGTCTGGAAGTGTGTGATCTATCATGATCCAGTTGTTGAGATGGAATTCGGGCACCTTTAAAGTGCGGTGCCAATCGGTGCAGACTTCCCGACTAGCAGCATAGGCGTCGACATACTCCTGTTTCTCCAGCAAATAGTCGGCGATCTTGCAAAGTGGGTCGGCCGGGAGATCGGCCCAGTTCCTCTTCATACGGCTAGTGGCCATGGCTTACGTGCGGGAATGTTTTGATCGAGGAAGAAAGAAGAACTACCACTTCGAGGAGAAGAAGAAGAGAATAACAGACGAGGGAGACGAAGTGGAACTGCCACTGCGAGGAGACGATGAGATGGGGGAGAAGAAGCAGAACTGCCAATTCAAGTTTGGATCAACGGTCTTTTTTTCGGAACTAGCGCGTGAACCAGCCATGCACTGCATGCAAGTTTTGATAAAACAGACTGACATGTGGGACCTGGTAAAAAATTCCGTGAAGTGCTCCCCGTGCATAGTGCACTGACAGGTGGCATGTTTTCTGACAGGCGGGCCCGCCTCCTCCACCTACGACGGCGCGCGTCCCAGGTTCGAGGGCTGGTGCCGCCCACCAACACATTATTGTGCAATTTTCCATGCTTTGTTGCAACCAGCTCTGCTCCGCTCCTCTCCTCTGCTCCTGCCGTCGCCACTCCGCTCAGTCATGCACCGCTCTCATCGTCCCCTTGGGTCGTCATCCTCCCGCCCTCCCCTCCCTGCCATCCCCTCACGTCCCCTCCCCTCCCCTTCCTGCCCTATCTCCTTGCCGCCACCCACCGCCCAAGCGCGTCTGGAAACGAAAACCGAGAGTCAGCCATTGGGTTAGGGGCCCAACGACGCTGGTGATCCGGATCCTGCTCGGAGATGGATCCTGCGAGGCATGAGAGCACGAATATGGGTCCTGCACGGCTGGAGAGCACGGAATCTCCTTCAAGTCTGGAGAGCACAGAGGACAACGAAATGGGGGGAGAGGAAGCGGGGTGCAGAGCTTTGGAGGTATGGAGCCCGGAGAAGGTGCCGTGCGTCCACATTGAAGGGTAAGAACTGTGATTCCTTATCTGCATACCCCAATTAGCGTTTCTAGTCCCGTGGTGATGGCACGGATATGTGTTGGTAATCGCAGGACGTTTGTACAGCTTGTCCTTGAGCATGATGCTTTGTCAAGCGAGCATGAAGGCACTAAAACATGTGGCGGTGCGGATGATGATGAGAAAGCATATCCAGATGTGGCTGCTGACCTTGATAGGATGGAGAGTAGGGAATATTTTGTTGATTCGAACTTTGAGCCTGACTATGGGACTGATGAGGAAGAGGAATGTGAAGATGTGGAAATGGGATGTAGATACGACGACGAAGACGTGGACAGGCCAGTGATACACTTTGATAGGGACAATCCTACAATTGATGAGGGGACTGTCTTTGATAATATGGAGGACTGCAGATATGCAGTTGTAACCTATGCAATCAGAGTTGGGTTCGAATTTATCATTGAAAAGAGCGACCAAAAGAGATTTAGGGTGCACTGTAGGGAAATTAATGTGTGTTAATGGAGATTACATGCATCTCCAATGCGGGGTGGACACCCATTTCAGGTTGCAGTAGCTACATTTAGTTTCAGTCTTTCTCATATTTATTCTGCTGATAACTAGCTCTGAATTATTTGGATTCTTATCGAATGCAGATCAAAGTAAACACAAAGAAACACAACTGAACTAATACTTCTTTAAGTGGTAAAATTAGACAAGTGACTACCAAGTGGATTGCTGCTACTGTACTTGACTGGGTGAGGCGGGATCATAACATTGGACCCGCTGAACTCAGAGCAAAGATTAGCAAAAATTTTAACGTTCTGATTCCTTATCACAAAGTCTTTGATGGGAAGGAGATGGCTCTAGACTTCATTCAAGGCAAGTGGAATGACAGTTTTCATATGTTGTATAGTTTCAAAGCTAAGGTAGAGAAAACATCACCTGGAAGTGTTGTTGACATCGATTACGAGGTTGTGAAAGGGAGAGAAAAGGTCTCGAGGGGGGTCAGGTATAAGCAGGCAGATAAGATATGCTTCAGGAGATGTTTTGTCTGCCTGAAGGCATGCTGGAAGGGTTTCCTAGATGGCTGCATGCTATACTTGGCAATAGGCGCAACTTCTTTAACAGGAAAGTTTAGAGGACATGTTGCTTCTGCTTGTGCTTTGGTCGTGCATAATTGGCTTCTACCTGTAGCTTATGTTGTTCTTGAGGGTGAATCAAATGAAAGTTGGACATGGTTCATGCAGAGACTACGGGAAGTAATTGGTCACCCTGAAGGCTTGGTGATACACACTAGTGCATCTGAGGGTCTTGAGAATGCTGTTGATGCTGTGTTTCCTGGGGTTGAGCATAGGGAATGCATGCGACACCTCGCTACTAACTTCACAAAGAAATTCAAAGGAAAGATCTTTGAAGAGGACTTGTGGCGATCAGCATGCACATACATCCCAAGCACGCATGCTCCTTACTTGCAGAACATGTATGTAGTGCCAAAGGTGAAAAAATACCTTGAGGAACATCACACCAAGCTATGGCCAGAAGCAAGTTTGGTGAGTTAAGCAAGGTGGATTTTGTATGCAATAATTTGGCAGAGAGTTTCAAAAGATTTCGGGCATGAAGACACTTGGAATTGTTATTTTGTTGGATGCAATAAGAAAGTGCATAATGCTGAAGATAGATTTAAGGCAAAGAATTTGTGCAAGAAATTTTTTAGGCCATAAAATAGTTCCAAAGGTGGTTATGTTACTGAATGCAAGAACCAGGGCAATGAGAACAGTAAAGATGAGGGTGGTCAGAAGTTCCAGAACATTGGCTGAGGTTTATGCAGAATACAAGCATGGAAGTGAACGGAGGTACACTGTAGACATTGAAAATAAGACTTGCTCATGCAGGCAGTGGCAGATTACTGGTCTGCCATGTCACCATGCAATTTACTTCATCTTAAAGCTTAGAGGTAACGGAGCTAAAATAGAGAACTATGTCGACAACTATTTCTCCGCGGACAAGTTTGCTGCAACTTATGTAGAAAACGTACCACCTATGGCCGATGAAAATGATTGGGAGATTGTCGATCCAGGGTTCAAACTTCAACCACCAGTTGTTAGGAGGCCACCTGGGAGGCCTAGAAAGCTAAGGATCGAAGCCTCCACCGATAAAGGTCCAAGGCTGGGAGCTAGGAAAAGGAAATGCGGACGTTGTGGCGGATTCGGCCATATCAAGAGGTTGTGCAAAAACCTAGTTACACATGCTATTGTCCCTATTCACACCCCGGTGGCAGAAAATGAGGCTTCTCAGCCAGAACTGGCGGAAGAGCAGCGCGAAGACGGTGATGAGCACTCGGAGGAAAACATACGTAAGCAGCCAATTTATGAAGAAGTGGAGGTGCCGGCGAGAAAAGGGTGTGAAAAGAAACAAAAGGGTAAGCGAAACAGGGAGGAAAGGGCAAATAATGGAGGTGTACTAGAATATGAAGAAGTTGCAAGGGTGGTTGAGGATGTTCTTGAGGATCTTTCGGCTAACTACAGGAGAAATAATAAATCCCTGCCAATTTCATCTTTGTATGATTCTCCGGATGAAAGGTAAGCTTAAAAATTGTTTTATTTGCCATTTTATCATGTTTTATCCTCATCAACTGATGCTTAATGCAGCGTGTGCTAGCAGACTAATAAGAGGAGCAGAAAGATGTGGGCACAGTAACGTCGTATGTTGAATTATATCATTGAAACTACACTAGCCATGTCGTCTTTATTTATATCTAGCACGTGTAACATGTCTGTGCTGGGGTCATGTGGACCAGATTACATTTTTTTAAATATTATTACATTAATTTTTTACCTGCGTTTGTACGCGGCTACTAGTTCCCATCTCCCTTGCATTCCCATCTCCTCTGGCGCACTCCAGAATTATGGTTGTGCCATCAAGTAGCAGAATCAGTGTATTGTCCCATCAGGTGTGAACACAATGACTTTGTTTGTTCAGAATTTTACGACTTTTGATTAGTTTGAAAGACAGAGAAACCTAAAACATGTATCTAGACATGTTTTGGGTATAGACACATTTATTAAATATCTAAAAAAAACTAAGTCAGTTATATCTGGACAGGAGTAGTAAACTATTACAACACGCTCGATCCCTTCTCCTCAGGCGCACTCCAAATTATCGTTGTGCCATCAAGTGTTGGAAGCAGAGTCAGCGTATTGTCCCATCAGATATGCCAGGGAACGCGCGAACTTTATTTTCAGGATCAGACAAGTTTCGATCGACTAGTTTCAAAGACAAAGACAACTAACACATGGCCAACATATATAGATTATGACGATAATCGACCATGACTCAGGTGACCCAGATCCTAAGAGCGCATTAAGATATGGTACATAGATTTAATTTATGCTTAAGTGGCCCTAATCGACTATAACGCTCCCACAGTCTCCATCATTGATGACGTTGTCCGCGTCGCCGCCAGCCTCCTCCGTGTCAAAATCGATGCCGACGTTCCTGGCAACGTACCTCCTCCTCATGGATTATTCACGGCGCGCTGCATCGATAACGGTGGAGGTCGTACGGCCAGGCACTGCCTAGAAGCGATGCCTCCCTTCGGGTTGCGCAGATCAGGGTGGATCTCCCGCCGGTGGGTTCCGCACAGCTCAATGAACACATCCCGCTCCTTCTTGAATAGCTTTCGCCAATAGGCGCTCGTACGCGAGTACCGCGTCATTGCCCTCTTCCGCTCCGATAGCTGGCGGCGGTGCTCCTCGATCTGCCTCGCCAACGTGTTGTCGCGCAAGAGCAGCGTGATAGGAGCCCCGACATAGCTGAGCTCGAAGCCGGCCGGAAGCCTCACTAACGGCAGCGCGAGTATGTCGTAGTGGGCGAACATCTGAGCCTCGTGCAAGCTGAGTTTGGGCCTCTCCCTCTCCATGGTGATGAAGGAACACGATCTGATTTTCGGCCCCGAGGTTAAGGGGATAAGGGCAAGGACATAGGCCCAGCGTAGTTGCCATGGCCAATCAGTTCGCAGAACAAACTTCTCGCGGATCGCCCTCGTGAAGGACATCACTATCGTCCATGCACCCCGATCCAACGACGCCTAACAATCGGGGATCGGGTCTTCTAGAAGCCTAGAGCGATTGCTGGTTAGTTCTGTGTCCCGATTGTTTGTGGCCAACAGCGGTAGTTGAAAATAATGCACATTTCAATGACACTGGTGGATCCATGTGTGGTCTCTAAGAGAACACACATCCAATGACTCTGGTTGTTGTTAGTAAAAAGAGCACACATGCAATGCCACTAGTGGATCCATATGTGGTATGTGAAAAGAACACACATGCAATGACTCCAGTTGTTGTGAGCGAAAAGAACACACATGAATGAACAATGTGGATCCATGTGTGATCTCTAAAGAGAACACACATTTCAATGACACTGGTGGATCCATATGTGGTGATGTGAAAATAACAGGTCATGAAATGACTCTGGTTGTTGTTAGTAAAAAGAACACATATGCAATGACCACTAGTGGATCCATAGGTGGGGAATTATGAAAGAGCACACATGCAA